>JAODKL010006883.1:0-17839 GCA_026780765.1 Petrocephalus schoutedeni
CAACAAACCGCTGACACATGCACAGACAACGGTGAACATGCACACAGGGAATAACGCTGAGATCCACAGATGGAGTCTGAGTAATTGGGTGCAGATGGTTTGCCGGGACTCTGTGATTTAATGGAGTCACGTAACCGAAACGATCCGTGGGCGCTTCATAAGTACAACATACATGCATCCCTGAATTTTATTTATTTTTTTGCAGTTAAATTTAAAGAATTATATGAGGGCTGAAATTCAGCATACCCAAATTTGATCATTGTCAGGGGCCAGAGATAATATACTAATTTATGTTTCTAGCTGTGTGAAAATGTGTGTGTATGTGGCATCTGAGATGGACTGGGTTGCCATACCAGTGTGTTCCCTACTTCTGGTCACTTCCCCAGGCTCAGGATTGACCTTGTATTTGCGAAATATGAAATCCAGGATGTTACTAATGTACCATTTACCTGGACTGATACTGAGAGTGCTCCACTGAGCTCCACCGCCTAAGGTGCTTATAGTCCATTTAAACTAGGGCACCTGAAATCTAACAATCTGTGCGACTAAACAAAAAATCCAGGTTTGTGATACAGTGCCCAGTTCTCAGGTTAGTTCAGGGAGCCCCAGTTTAAATGGACTTTATCTTCATTTACTTTTAGTCCAGACTACCATACTACAACTTATCGAACAATCACATCTTGCGTTTACACATACTCAACTGACAGTGTGACTGCCAAAGATACGCTTACAACAGACCAGAACCAATATATGTCATTTTAGGATTTACTAATGTTTGTGAATGTTTAACTTTATTTATCGTACCTTTAAGAAAATTCAAGTAGATTTACAGTTAGCAGGACTAAATTTAGAGGAAGCTAATTGGTCCACTAACAGTTTTCAAAGTTAGGAGAAATGCTAATCCATTAACAAAAAGTTAACCTTGCTAATTAGCGGTTAGGAGATTAGCGGAACCCTTTCCACCACTGGTTTCGACCATTCTGCTGTTATTCCAATGGTTTCTAGGAGCAGAGCTGGGCAATCTTTATTTATGAGCTCCAGAACGATCAAATGAAAGCTAGGTCACATTTAATTAGCCCCCCCCCCCTCCCGTCCAACGATGCCTTAGCCTGCACTTATCTCAATTAGTCTTTCATTCAGTATAAACACTGGGACAATCCTATAGGTCCTTTAACAACAAAGGGGGGAAGCATTACGCTAATACCTACTCACATTATCTGGCAGTGGGACTCAGAGGACAGGAGCCATTATGTAACACAAGGAGGCAGTCCATTAGCACTGCAGGTCATGCAAGGCGCTAACTGATACACATTTACAATGTGGTCTGTTGGCCGGTCAGATGTCATGGAGGTTTGCTGTGCTCTTTAGATACCTTCATGTGTCCAGTTAAAATACTGAAATATAATAGGACTAATATAAATAGGAAAAAAAGTTTAAACTAGACAATATCTATCCATCTTTCATACTTTAATACAGGGCCAATCCAAGCCTACCCCAAGAAGCACAAGCCAGCCAAAAAAAAGCATGGTCTGTCAAACTCACTAACTGCATGTTTTCGGACAGTAGCAGGAAACCGGAGTCCCAGAGGAAACTTCAGAAAGCAACAAATGACAAATAAATCACTTGACTGATTTCGCCTTGTTTACTTGACTAGTCTGCTGATGATTGGGCAACCAGGAAGGAGGCAATCACAAGGCTCTAACCCTGTGTGGTCCTCAGGGAGCTTACAGGTGGAAGCTACAGGCCTGCAGATAAAGGATTAGCAGCATTGTGCAGACAGACTTCCCAAACATTTCTTTATAGACACTTTTTGCCATAAAGCTCAATATCTCTGCAATATTACTTTTCTCTTTTGGCAGGCCATCCCAACTATTTGCATTAACTTGTCCGTTTCTCTCAGCCTCCAGTTATTTTGTTTGGCCTCATTGCTACAATGCAGTATCTTCGAGATGACCAATTTTGACCAGTGGACCATAAATTAGATTATTCTTAATAAAATTGATTATATACACCGGAAAATATAATTTACAAATATAAACTGAATGTGAAGTAAGTGTGTGTGTGGGGGGTGGGGGACCTGAAACTTCCTTACTTTTCAGGATAGTTTTTCAGGTCTCCATTTGGATAACCTCAATTTTATACAAATGTCACTCCAATGAAAAAGGAAAAAATGCCAGAATTCTTGCATTTGGGTTGGTTACTTACAGTATGGTTAAGGTTAGCCCCTGGGTAGGGCTAAGGCTGTCTTAGTTAGTGTTAGAGTTATGCCTATAGAAATGAATTGAGAAATCTTCTAGACAAAGATTCTAACAATATTACCTTCATAAAAGGACAGATTTTAATGAACCAATGAACTGCTTCAAATGTCTAGCTTGATAATTATTGTTACAATTTAGTCTTGGATATAATCAGGAATAAACTGTAATTACTTGTATTTGAAAAGCTGGGTAAAATTATCATGCATATTCAGTTTTATCAATATAGTTATATAAGAACTATATATCTAAAAAGCAGGTTGTTAAATTATATTTTGTTCAAGTGAACCACGGCCATCTCTTAGAATACCTATAACAGGTAATCTTCATATGCCTGTGTTGATATTTTAAACTGTTATTGACTAAACTGGTAGCAGAAGAGCTCATTCTTTTTGCAATAAGTACTGAACATCTTACGACAGTAGCTAAGAGTGTCAGGAAGCAACCAGTGCTGACAGGAAAAGGTGTAGGAAAGAAATTTGGGGAAGAAAGACGTAAGGAAAAGAACTGGTTATTCTTTTTATTTCAGCATCTTTATTATATTACTAATATTATATAACCATTATTTCTCATCACTTAAAACAGTAATTCATATACTGTATGTGTAGGCATATGTGTATATGTGCATCACATATACATTATATATATATATGTATATATATATATATATAGCTCCAAATATATCATGTTTTCATATTTTATATGTTGTTTCTTTACAATTTTAAAATATTCTTTTAAATGAAACAGTAATGCTTTCTATACTCTCTGGCCAATCCCTTCATCACAATGATACTCTCTCATATTTGAGTAGCGCTGATACCTGGTTTGACTTACATATTTAGTGTAATAAATACTGACCAGTAAACTCTTTCATACTCCATTCTGACAATATCTAACTGAAGTAAGTGGTGATAATCATTTTCAATTATTACAAGGCCTTATATTTAGACCTGGACTACAGCAACGGAATAACAATATATAATGATTAAAATTAAATTAAAGGAAAAAAAATAAATGAATAAATAAAGACATGGCCATCGATACTTCACTGTGACTGTGCAGGATTGGAGAGAGAGAGCTGAGATCCAACAGAATAGCAGGGTGGCCCAGACACTCACTGTATGTTGATGTGAAAGAGAGAGAGAGACAGATAATAGAGGGACTAGAGCAAGTTGTGTAGAAAGCATTTCAGTAAATGAACAAAGTGTACATTTGCTTCATGTTCAAACATCTGGAAGACAGAGATTCTATAGATCTTTAACTATTGTCAAGAATGCATCAGTTGTTAGGATTATTGTTCATATTTTATCCAATTGTTGTGTTGTGAATTCACGTTTACAGTATGTGAAATGGGCCACCTTCATCCTTTTATCAAAAGGCCATAAAAATATAAAAAGAAACCACACCCCCCCCCCCCCCCCCATATGAAAGTGCCTCTGATGGCTGTGGGGTTTGCAGGATGAAGAAAGTTAGCAAGAGAAAGAACAAGCTCAGAAGATTAAACATAAACCAACAGACCATCAAGGTAGCAGAGCCCTTATTGATTTGATATCTCTATAAAATAAGGGAGAATAAAAACTAAAAAGATGGTCGAAGGAGAAGAGAACCCTCCATGTGTCCAAACGCATACACCTGGGACTGCGCAAAATCGAGCCCTCACCATCCGTCTACATACCTACTTTTTTTTCTAAAGCTAGCAAAAGTTTTTTTCATTGAATTGGAGATAGCAGACAGCTCTGTATAAAAGAGTACAGAATACATTTACTTCATAAATCCCGTTGTTAGTGACAAACCTGTCAACCATTCAGATAGAGGCTGCACAAAATAAGCTTTCATCTGCCATTACACTATCATAAATAAACTGTATGTCATACCTGCTATGTCCCCTACTCTGCTGAGTTTAAAATCAGTATGAAATAGTTTTGCCCAGTCATGTTGGAAGTTTATGGGTTCATGGGAGGGACTATAACTCAAAAATGATACAAAACTTAATTTCTCAGAGGAATAGTAATGGAATCCCAGTGGACAGAAATGGCAGTAACATTTATGAAGATGATAATAATAATGACAGTAATTACAATAATTCGCATTATATGAATGGCAAGAGGCTTATTCCACTTAAACTGCTTAACAATCAGCATTTCAACTCAGATGCAAATATATATTCACTCAATTGTTCATTTATCCATTCACTCATTCATTCACACATAATAATTTATTCATTTGTTTAATTTCCTTATAAAGAGTTTTCTTGGAAGGGCTGGATTGGGTGAGTGGGTAAGGGAGCGATAGTCATATAAGTCTCTTCTCCCAAATGTCCCACTTCTCTCTCTCTCTCTCTCCAATTAAAAGTTTCGTAATTGTCCTCCTTGGTGCTGTAGATGCAGCCGTTGCTTTGATGTTACAGAAGTCTGTAGATTTCCTTTGCCTTTATTGTCAGTATAATTTTGCAGTGTCTTCTTTTTTATGTGACTTTAAAAAGTCTCGTCGGCGATCGTTTCGAGGTGCCTCCCAGTTTGTCAGCGATTACGCATGTGCGTCTGCACTCTCCCCGCTTCCTCCAGTGTCCGCAGGCGTGACTCTGCGCCTGTCTCTGCATGTGGGGAGCTGCTTTTATGTGTTGAAACATAAAGGGAATAAATATGAGAGTCTAATGAAATGTCTTATAGATAAAGTCGTGGTTCTGTGGTGAGCGGCACAGTTTACTGAGAGGAGGTCATTTTTTAGTCAAATAGGAGTTATCAAACGATAGTTCTTGCCAGCAGTGGTGTCTCCTATACAGAGCTCTACACCAGCTGGGATGTTGTCACTGAGTGGGAAAAAACCAAGTACACAAGTACCTCCACAATGCAGTGTCTATTTCCCTAGTAACAGGGAAAGTGGCCAAAATCCAACCAGAAAAACAGGAGAGTGTGAAAACATGATTGAATTGAACAGGCGTGTGGGCCAAGGCATGTAGCTGTTTTTTAAATACTTTTATCTCCACTCTTTCCTTTCTCTTTCTCACACTCTTAAGCACAAAAGTTGCAATTTTCCTCCTAAACTTAGAAATAAACAAGATCAAAAGGTCTGGCTGTAAAACTTTTTCATTTTATATATATACATTTATATTTCTCAAAATGTTTCTGTTGAAATATGTCATGTTGTTTGTTTACATTTATTTAAGTCTGTTTGTATGTTTGTGTGTTTGTTTAGTGTTTTTTTAAATAATATTGTACCTCTGTATCTGTATGTGTCTGTGTGTGATTTGCGATTTGCGCAGACAAGTCTGTTACACACGTCTACCCAATCCTTTGCTTCTCGTCCTCTATATCCCAATCCGCTCTCTTCCTTTTCTTCTGTTTTCATTAATCCGCTACTGCCAGTGACAGTAAGCCATGCTTCCGATGTTCTGCCAATCCAGTATTTACAGTTGTGATCACTTTCTCTCTCTCTCTTTCCCTCTGTCTCCCCTTTCTCCCCTGTAATCCCCCACTCCTTCACTCTGTCTTCTAGGCTTCATGTCTCTTCATTTCTCCTTCGATCAGTCTGTCCCTCTCGGGGGGGTAGAGCAGAGACAGGGAATGGTGAAGAGAGCCTATGAAGGAATGCAGAGGAAAACAACTGATATAAATAAACGAATCACGAGATGGACAACAAAGAGTATACACAAGGTGATGGACAACAAGGAGTATACCCAAGGTGATGGACAACAAAAACTATACAGAAGGTGATGGACAACAAAAAGTATACATAAGGCAATGGACAACAAAGAGCATACACAAGGTGATGGACATGGTGAGGACATGGGGCGCAATGGTATTTCTGACAAAATACACCACAGGAGGATATGCTTTCAAAGAAACAAGCTACAATGCTCTCTTCCTCAGTTGCTGCTCTTCCCTTTTCCTTATTTTTCCTTTATCTTCCTCTTCTTTCCCGGTAATCCCTGTTCTCTGTCCTACATCTTTATCTCACCTGTCCATCAGCCTTTTCAGTGCTCGCTCGATATTCATGCGGTGACCAACACGGGTCACCCCCAGGTCCAAGTAGTCCTCCTTGGTGAGAGAGGGGAGGTGCGTGCCATCGATCTCATTGTCCAAGAACTTCTCCCTGTGCTCTCCCAAATTCAGGTAGCCCAGCCAGTCAGCAACGTCGTATTTCGTCCAGTATGGGAGAGGCTTGGAGGCGAAGGGCTTGGAGGACGGAGGCGGGGGCAAGTGCGGGTAGCTGAGGCAGGCTGGCGGCGGGAGCGGATGCAGCGGAGGAGATGACGTGCCAGACAGGAACTGGGTTGGGGAAAGGGATCGGGAGACCACCAGTGAAGAATTGGGCGGGGGCGCTCCAGAGGGAGCAAAGAGAGGTGGTGAAGGTGAGAAGTAGGGGTCTCCCAGGGGATTGGCCGGCGAAGGAGGGGTGATGGAACCCCTTAATTCATAGGGGCTGCCATATAAGGGCGTTGTAGGAAGAATCGGAAGAGAGGAAGGACGAGGGGGGCCAAGCTTTGGCCTATCAGACAGCGAGATGAGTGGACTGGGCGCACGGCGGCGCTGTAAGTGGTGGGAATGGGCGTGAGACTCAGACCGCCGGGATTCCCGGCTCGGGGCAAACTGGAATTCCAAGGCCTTGCTTCGGTATGAGTGTCTGTGCTTGGGGGAGGTAGGGTACGGGGAGTAGGAGGGGGACAGGGGGGAGTGGGTTTGCGGGGACTGGGAGCGCGCAGTGGGGGGCTGCGGGGACGGAGAGCGGGCCCAGTTGGGATAGAGAGACGGCTGAGATGACGGAGAGGGCGAGGGCGTCGGGGAGAGGGCTGGTTGAGGAGTTAGGGTGGGTGAGGTGGGCAGTGGGGACGGGGAGCGAGCTGTGGGGGTCGGAGGGCTCAGGGCCGAGGAGGAGTCTTCAGAGAACCTGGACGAAAGACAGAGGGCAGGAGTTCAGTAGCTTTTCATTGAGGGATACAGCTCCACTGCACCGACACCGAATGAAACAGCTGAGTGAGATCAGGAGGAGGACAAAGAAAATCCCTGAGAAACCTTGTTGTTTGAGACATAGGGAGACAGACAAGAAAGGTGCTGACGAACACCGGAAAGAGAGGAGGCTTTGAATCCACACTTACACACACATTTAAGTCTATAATCCCTACATATGAGCAAAGACTGTCCGTTTGTCTGTGGATTCTTTTTGGTGCCTGGTGGTGCCATATATAGTATATTGCATGTAGAATAGTACAAAAACAAAAAATATGTGAGAATCTAGAAAAATATCAGATGCCGAAGCACAGGGGACAGATATTTCAAGAGGGGAGTTATACAGTACATTGTGCTGACACACTGTTGACTCAGTCACACAGTAGCAGGGGGGAAGTGACTCAGTGCTGTTTTAATGATGACACACAGGGCTTATCCACACCGGTCACAGATAGAGTAAACAGACACGCCCAGCGCATGGGATGCAGGACAGGACAACACTTCTGTGCGGTAGATGACAGAAACACAGTTAAAAACAAACCTGTCCAGAGCACAAGAGACGACTTTGGCAAACACA
The DNA here is from genome assembly GCA_026780765.1 of Petrocephalus schoutedeni. NCBI lineage: Eukaryota > Metazoa > Chordata > Actinopteri > Osteoglossiformes > Mormyridae > Petrocephalus > Petrocephalus schoutedeni. The sequence continues at coordinate 7,779 of JAODKL010006883.1, forward strand.
CATGCTCGAGTTTACAAGGAAAACACAGCAGAGTGAGGAATCTACCTGGACATACCTGACTTTTGACAGGGACAGTTAGACATGTGCTACAGATGCCCAACAAATGGAGCAGCCATACCTGTGTCTAGCCAGGGACCTCTGTCCTCCCCAGCCCTCCATGCTTTTGTTGCCCATTTGCTGCAGTTTGGAGCTCAGCTCGTTGATGATGCTGGCCTTCATACTCGAGAGAGGGGGGTGCAATTTTCGTCCTTCCAGAAACACCACGCCTCCCTGCGTCCCCTCTTCCCCAGTGCCTTCAGGGCCCCCACCAGTACCCCCATCTCCCCAGAGGGGTTTTAGCTCTGGTGTCCGAGGCCTCTCGATATAGAGGGAGGAATGAGTCCCCAAGCTCTGGGTCTCCCTGACTCCATAACTTTCATGTCCATTCTCTTCCTCATTGATTTCCTCTCCTTCTAAGACTTCTTCGGCTACTTCCTCTCGCTGTCTTTGGGTGTGAAAGGAGGGGGGCGCAGTGTTGGTCTGTCGATGAAGGTCTGGCACCGACCTCCCACCTTCCTTGTAGCGCTGCACTTTTGGGTAGGTAGAGGGCGCTGTCTTTGAGTTGTGCATCTCAAATGTTTGCCCATCTAAATAAGTCATATAGGAATCGAGGATGTCACTGCCCCTATCCCCTGGCACCCCCCCTATTCGTTCTCCCTTTTCCCCTCTCATTCCTCCCATACCTAAGATGTTGTCTAGATGGTGGTCACTACTGCTGCGACTGTCCAGCTCTTCAATCCCAGAATCCACCACAGTCTCCAGGGACTCCCCACTTTTGGCGGAGGTGTGGGTTTGGTCGATGGTCTTGCCCCCACCTGCACTTGCAGTACTGGTCGCCATATGCTCCAAGTGCATAGGTGCAGTTGTGGCGGGTGTAGGGACAGTTGAGGTCGGGGTGGTGCTCACATAGCTCACAGTCGTGGTCGCGACAGACATCCCCCTGTCTTGGGCAGAATTGGCTGTGGGGGTGGGGCTGCGGACCACCACGGTTGTCGTTGAAGGAGCAGAAAGGGGGGGAGGGGTAGGAGAGGAGTGTCCCGCATTCTGTGTGCTGTTGTAGAGATGGTGGGAGTGGCTGACGGTTCGGGGTCCATGGAAAGTGGAAGTGGTGGGAGGAGAGATTGAAGCAGGGGCCGAAGATTCTGACAGAGATGGCTGGAGGGTGGAGTGCAATGGTGGGGGTAAAGGCCGGGAGGAAGAGGAGGAAGGGGAGAGGGCTGACTGGGTCAGGTTGGCTACCTCACTGTCGTAGGACGTGAGGCTGGATGTGGTGGAATCCCCCGCCTGGGGGGATGTAAGCGGCGTGTGGGAAGGAAAACTTCCTATGAAATGTTCTTTTTGTGCTGGTGGAGGTGGGGGAGGGGGTGGAGGGGGAGGAGGAGGTGGTGGAGGCTTTATAGAAGAGTGTAGGTTACTGCTAATCATTCCTCCTTGATGACCATACCCGGACATTCCGCCAAGACCCCTATCAAAGCTATTGGCGAACTGTAGAGGTGGAGGCAAGGGGTCAGCGAAAACAAACTCATCATCTATGTCAACTGAGGGGGCAGGAGGTGGAAGTACCATTAAGCCCAAGCCTCCATTTTCTCCTCCTCCACTACCCTGTGTGGAGGCTTGGGTGACTGGGGGAGGGGACGGGGGAGTCACAGAGAGGATTGAGGCATTGGCGTCGCTTTCCATACGCAAGAAGGTGGGTCTCTGTGGCAGAGCTTGATGGGAAGAGGAGTGGGACTGCGGCTGGGAGGCCTGCTGCTCTGGCTTCTTGCCGTACGCCTCCCTCTCCCGCTCCCTGTAGCCCAGCTGATAGTGCTGCGACTGGTAATGATGCGTGTGGATTGGTTTATCTTCTGAAAATCGCACTCTCAACCCCTCCCTGGGCCCCACTTCTTTCTCCTTTTCACCGGCCTCCTCGTCCCACCCCCCTCCGCCGCGATATATCCTCGGGGAAGGTGGGCGGCCCGGAGTGGAGGTGGTGGCGGCAAGCGAGGAGGACGTGACGAGGTAGGAGGAGCTGGAGGACTGGGAGACCGAGGCAGTCGAGGAGGAGGCAATGTGGGGTAGCAAGGATGGTGAGGTGACAATAGACGGGAAGGCCCCAACACTAGACAGCTGGCGCCCAAAGTGGTGCTCGCCCCTCTCCCTGCGCATCCTCCCATCATCCTTTAGGGCTCTCTCCCTAGCGGCTAGGGCCAGGCCAAGTGGGGAAGAGGGGTCCAGAACCTTCCCAGTCAATGGGTGGATGAAGGTTGTAGCTGGCTGTTTCCCTGCCCGATAGAAATCAGTTGGCACAGATTTGGGCTGGTAGTCGCCAGCGGGTGCTGGCGTGGAATATTCCGGGAGCCCAAATGCAGGGGGCATGCTGCGCGCATGATGGATGAAGGTGTCTCCGGAGAACATGCCCTCATCGATGGATTTGGATGGGCGCAAGCGGGGTGAAGGATTCTCCATCTGGGTGCTGTGCTGCTGCGTCGCCGGGGTCCTCCCTCCACCCAATCCTAATCCAACCTCATCCTCGGCTGAGATGAAGAAAGATGCACTCTTCCTCCGTGCCTCATGGAAACGCTCCCTGTCCCTGCGGGCTGCCCCAACTATTGCTGCTCCGAACTGACTGGTGAAATCCACACTCTCCTGGGCACGTAGGGATGGGAGAGAAGGTCGGAAGGTGGATGGGGGGACAGGGTTTGCTGGCGACGATCCTGTCACAGAGCTGGGGGTAGACGTCGGGGGCTCGGTGGGCTCTCCTGGTGACGGTTTAGGCTCAGTATCCGGCGGTGGCTCTGCATCCACGCTGCTGCCCTGGCTGCTCCGGCCGCTGCTGCTGGTGGAAGGCGCCTTCACAATGATGGTTGGAATGGGAATGGAGCTCTTCTCCACGGGGACTTTGTTGAGAGCATGCGTGGGTGTCTGGTTCTCAACTTTGGATTGCTTGACTAGGTGGCCCTTTCCTCTCCGGGCACCTCCCTTGGGCGCACCCCCGCCACTCGCCAAGCCCGCTCCACTCCTGTCCGTGCGGGATGCTGGCTGCTGGGAGACCTGGCTCTGCACTGACGGCTGCTGTTGGCTCATGGGGGCCACACTGGATGGGGGGACAGCATTGCTGTAACCCCTCCTCAAAACAGCCGCCCTCCCTGCTGCGGCTCCTACAGATTCTCCGACGTACATGCTGCCTTTGCGAGTGGGCCGGCTTGGTTGGGGGTGGGAGGGGTGTGATGAAGGGTGGGAGAAAGGGGCTGCATGGTCCACACCCCCGCTGCCGCCACCTGGCCCTCCGCGGCCTGTCTGCGAATAGTGGACTGCCTGCGAGTAGAGCTGGTATTGCGACGACGTGGAGGCCTGGGACACCGAAATCGAGGGCTGTTTCTGCAGCTGTTTCCCTCTCCAGCCCAAGGAGGGCCCTGCAGAGAAAGGAGGGTCAGGTGGGGCAGTGGTGGGGGGCGGAGGGATGTCATCAGAGCCAGGAACCGATAGGCTGCGTGAGAACTTCATAGCCGGAGGGTGAAGGTACTGCTTCTCCTCCTCTGTAACACCTGGAGCAGAGCCAAGTGCAGAGAGTAAGAATGCACATACTCAACAGGACAGTATAACGACTAGATAGGACTCATCTCGAAACATCTCGAAAAAGGAGGAGTTAGCAGCCAGCTGGACCGTGACGACTTACAGGGAGCCAATGATGTCAAACCAAACTCATCACTCATTTTGCATTCTACCACTGGAACTATGCTGGTATCTGTCTGTCCATGTCTTTTGGTCTTGGTTCGTTCTTTGTCAAATTGTGCTCAAGAGAGCTGCATGTTCCTTCGTGCCCTTGCTATGCCTACGAGGGTTTGTCTGCCCCACAACTTCAGTGAGTTTGCTCTGGAGTCTGTATATCTGTCGTGACAGACAGACATACAGATGAGTACAGATCAGCCCAGTGCTGTCGCAGACAGTACTGACCTTTACTGTACGTTGAACAGTAGAGACACAGAGCACAGAACGGTACAGACAAAGCAGACTAGAGGCTTACGTATCGTATAGCACAGACACGCAGAACAGTACAGTGAAGTACGGACCAAGGACGGACAGACAGATAAACAGACAACCTCACCGATGGATTTCTGTCGCAGCATCATACCGTGCTGTGGAGCATGGCCTGACATTAATTGTGCTCGGTCATAGCCAAACCCTGATCCCGATGACATCATGCTGACTCCTGATTGGTCGTAATTTGACTGCTGAAAAAAAGCAACAGACAGGGAAAAAAGATAGTCAGTGGGAATACTGACACAAATCACCTAAAGAGGAAACATCCACAGGTCTAAGATTTACATCCTTATGTGAGTACAGGCATTTCTCAACTGACATAAGTAATCTGTTCAACAAACCCGGATTTACCCCTCTATTCCATTCAAGAAACCTTATAGTAAAACTACACATAATCAAGAGATATACTACTGATACATAATAAAGAACATTTTAAATAAATGATAAAGTGTAAATTCACTGGTACATGTTGCATTTTGCATTACCGCATCCTTAAATTCTCTGATATTTTTGGCATAAGTGAATTTATGTAAGTTGACTTTACATGAGTCGAGTGCTGCCTCTATATTTAATCCATCTTGCCTGCTCTTCTGTTGCCTTACGAGGAGTTAGAAGGCCTCATAGTATACTTTGCAGAGTAGCAGCTGAACAGTATTTGGCGAATAAGTACGGCAGGGGAACTTGTTTGTCCTCCACTCTCAGAGCTGGCTTTCTCTGTGGGGACTGTCATGCCACCTAGCACAGACTCACAGTGGTGTGACACGCCGAATTGTAGCATAGCGAAAACAGACCCGTTAGTTTTAAAGTCGCATGTAGTCGCAGGTGTGTTTGTATGATGCCGGAGAAACATTTTGGTCAAAGGTCCGCATCATTTTTTTTTTCAGAGGCAGAGAACAATTTTCAATAACACTTTCTATGAAGCCCATATTCATAAAGCTTAAGACCTGTTCTTATAATTCATTATAACACATTCATAAAGTATTATAAAAATGACTACAAATATTTATAAAATGGCATAACACATTATAGTTTCTCATGCATTATGAGTGCTCTATGAAGGTCCCATCTATGATGCACTATAAATACCTTCAAAAAGTATTATAATGGTCAGTAATAATTAGTAATAAAAAAAAAATCATTAGTCAAAAAATAGTAGTAATTAGTAAAAAAGTAGTTAAGGATTAAGTAATTAAGGATGCTTTGTACTGGATTAAGAAGGGGTTTATAGTGCATTATAGATGAGACCTTCACAGAGCATTCATAATGCATAATACACTTGAGTATACTTTAATGCATGCTGACCATTTCGACTGTTATGGGAGGTGGGGGTGGTCGATTATGATGAGTTTTGTAGGTGTGTGAAGTTTGGTGATTCTAGTTGTATTTTAGAACCACATTAAGCCTTTTTATGTTAACCATATTGATTCATAACGTGCATTATTGACTGGATCCAGATTAATTTGCAGTTCGATCCTCATCTGGACTTTGGTAACCCCTACCCTAAACAAACCATACAGGATTAGAGCAAAATGTGTGCTGTACTTCATTGGAGTAGATGCCTCTGTTCTTGTCTCGTTTTCCACCGTGAGGCCGTGGCCCTTGTCCTTCAGAGGTGCTGATAGTCTGCTGGGCGGCCGCCAGGATCTCATCCAGCTTATCTGTGAGGGAAGGAAGTACAGAGTCCATCCACATGTCTCCCAGCGCTAGGCCTGGCAAGCACTCGAGCAGAAATCTTACTCAGAGCCATCTGATAGACCGTCCTCTTCTTCTCCGAAACCTGCGAAGCCTCGAATTCTGAAATGACAGAAATTTCACAACATTTTATAAGTCAAACAGGGACAGTGTTAAATATTATCACTGCGCACATGCGCACACACACACACACACAAAAAACGCACACAGAAGGGATCTACAAACAGAACACATGAATAGAGAATGGAGGGAGTAGCCATCGTCACCTGCTTTTTTCTTCCAAGGAGAGGCAGCTGAAACATCCAAAATGGAGAAGGATTTAATTGAAGTATCGCTACGAGCCCCACCTCCCATAATCCAGAGATTAATGTAAACATTCAGATTATTAGGTTAGCAGAGCTAACATGGCTACATGCTTTCTGTTCAGATGAGGTGTAATCTATCGCGACACAGGTGTATCTCTCTCACCTTTCTCCACTAATAGATGTCCATGCAGCAGGAACAGAAATAGAAAAGATGGGTTTTGAGTCAGACATAGATTGTTTTTGCCCATGGGGATAGTGGGGTTCATGTGATTTTGTTTTTTTTTGCTTCTGTTTTTGTCCCGGTCACTGCGACCTGTAGGCAGGTCTGGTGCGCGTTACACGTGCCAAGGGTAGATGGTGTGATGTGCATTCTAACGCACCAATAATTGGGGTGGAGGGGGGGCTTTTGGCAGAGGCCACCTCTTTACCTGATTAGTGGGTCGAGGGCTACAGGGCTTAATTGCTACACTGCCTCAGAGCTCCTTCGGTATTGGTGTTGGCGCGTGGTATTTAATAGTAAGTTTGATGGGGAGGCCAGCCTGTGTCTGTGGCAGAGCGTGCTGGGCCAAAGTGCAGTGAAATAGGGCACTTGTGGATACTGGAAGTTTCTTCTCAGCATGGGTAATGCACTATGTACAGCAGAGGTTCAGCCTAGCAGTTTCAGGGTGAAAATCCTCTTTGTTTATTAAGTGATCTGTGAAGCATGCAGTAAATTAAAAGTTAATAAATGTGCTTGACCTACGGTCTACAGTGTGATAAACGTGTTGAATGCTGAATGTCAGTAATGCACTGAAATACATCCACAAAACAGACTCAAAACCACACTTTTCCTGCAGTGGACCGATTGAGAGGCTCAAGAAAAGAGGTATCATTCCTCAGAGTGCAGTTGTGGATTCTGCACAGCTGATTCCACTGCAGGAGATTCATCTTCATCCCCCATGATGCTCCAAGGTTGCTGGAGCAAAATATCTGGCAACCACCTCTTAAAGGGGCCGAGCACTGAAATGATACTCCTCAATCTTTAAATCCAGTATCCAGAATGGAGAAACGTGAAAGTGAAGTTCTGAGACATGTAAGACAAAACAATCAATACCATGGTTAATGGGAAACACTTTTAACGGCCCTTAGGAACTGACCAGAAATAACACAGGATGTTACAAAGAAGGAACATGGCTGACTGTAAACACAACTTTGTCTTTGAGAGACCACACCAGACTCAGCTCCTGCTAGCAGCACCCATAGCTGAGTTCCTGCAAGACCGTTGCTCTTCCTCTGTCGTTATCTGAAGCGACATACTTTCCACAATCATAGCTAATTGCCCCCCTGAGAGACGTGCCACAGTGCCACCCACTGCCAGTGTGTCGCACCCCTAGTCCTAGTGATTTTCTGTTCCCTATTCTGTTACCAGGACAACGGACTGTCAGTTAGATACAGGATATTAGTGGGGAATACTGGGGGTCCTTTGGAATGACGTTTGGGTCGTGGATTGGTGGGTAGGGAGGGATGGTGGGGACAGGATTGATTGGGTTGGGGAAGTTTCAGGGGCATTTGGGTGTTGCAATTTTGGGGTTACCTGCAGTAGGGGTGCTGGAAGAGACTGTGTGGAATTTCTGCAAGAACAGTGAAATCCATTGAGAACTGCAGTTCATGTTTTCGTTCCTTGTTGGCTAATATTTCTGAAACAACCCCTTTAACTTTTTCACAGAAGTATGTGAATTTCTAGATGATCCCTGTTCATTACATGGCCACCATGGTTTGGCCGTGTCTCATGGCCAAATCTCATTCCTCTTCCACTATTCTACTAAGAGCTCACCAGTCCATCTTATCACCTTATTTCCTTCACTGTTTTTCAGCCTTTGCTTACTTTTTCATTTAGCTAATGACGTTTGTGGATGCTTCCTGCCTGTACCCCCTTTGTCACTGGCTTGCTGAGTCCCTCCCCCTCATGGGGCCTTACCCATCTCCTCCAGCTCTGAGGTCATGGATTTGGAGCGCAATGCGATTGCAGGTGGAGTCAGTCTCTTACTCTGCTGGGGAACTGCCAAGAAAGAGTAATAAAGAAGTAAGTGGGAGATGGGGGTGGCAAATCAGATGCTTCACATGCATAATTATAACAGTTAATTGTTGTAGATGTACAACAAGGCAATGCATTTTTTAATATAAATTCTTTCTTTAAGTGTACAAAATGTGTAATAATCTTTATTTTTAATAACAAAAGTATCACCGAACTATAATAAAACATCTCCTTTCAGTTCTACAGTTGCTAATGATGATCACTACTTGATAATTACTAATTGTATTGCTGATACAATTTCAGCCTTGAAAGACTACAGAGACTAGAGACTACTAAGACTAAGAGGCCAAAATGACCTAAGCCAAATTCAACTGCACGTCCATCTTTTCTTGGCAGCCTTTTACCTTTTTTCCTGGATGCCTCCTCCATCTCTGGGTTGCGCGTTACCATGACGACTTTGACCATGAGACTGTTGCCTCCTTGGCGGATCATGTTGACCACCTGCCGGTGTCCCACCTTCACCACATTGTGACCGTTCACCTTGGGTTGACGTCAGGGTCAAGAAAAAGGTGAGGTTAAGAAGAGCTCTGTGAACGAGTCATGCTAACAGATGAGGAGCTAGAATACTCGCATTGTTTACCAGAGGCCAGCAAAGCCATGGCGCGTCCAATAGACCAGGCCCTGGGCACACACCTCAATAAGGAAGTCTCCCATCCGCAGGCCGGCTCTCCAGGCTACACCCCCCTCATCAACCGACTCCAGGTACTGCAGAGCTGGGAAAGCTGGGGTCGGAGTAAACTCCTCGATTGGAGTCTGAGCTAGAGAGAGAGGATGCAACGAGAGAGGGGAGAAGCGCAGATAATTAGAAGAGAAGGGGCCCGCCGGAAGAGTGATGAGGCGCATTTATGAATATATATCCATGTGATAATGGTGGATTGGTATGCGCTGTGGCAATTGCAGCACGTCTCAAGGAAGATGAGAGAGAAGAAAGCCAAAGGCGGCAAGGAGCGACAGAGAGCATGAGGGGAAGACAGGGGAGGATGGGAAGGTGTGAGAGGGACGGCTGACCTTTGGCACCCCGCAGCACAAAGCCAAAGCCCTCGTTGTCCTTCTTCTGCAGGAGCACAGTCTTCTCTTTGATGATGTAGTCACTGGGAGAGAGCGGTGTAGGAAGGGGCAGTCAGGACTGCGTGCATGTCACCTCAGGATCGAGTGTCACCCTGTCACTGACCACCGCGCTGAGAACCGGAGAGAGAGTCGGGGTACGCATGTCGGAGGGTAACCTTGCCTCCGTCCCGTGCATCGGCGGAAGTCCTCTAAAGGCTGGCTGACTGCACCACAATCGGCAGGCACGGGGCCGCTTCGTGCCATTCCTCGCGGGGGAGATAAATGTTTAAAGGCTGGATCGGCGAGCAAGTTTAGTGGGCAGATGGTGGCCGCGCCTTCGGGTTCCCCCCTCCGTCGGGGGTGTCGGGGACAGCCACGCGACTCACACGCCCGGCGCTCTCCGCCTTCCCTAATGACATCACCACCTGTGCAGGAAGTGCCGGCAGCGATCACTGACCAATCGCAATGGCTGTGCTGGTTCCAGACATACAGTACATAAGGACGGATTTATAATAGGTTTGGAGCAGTAACGGCCCTGGGATACAAGGATGCAAGGGGCCCAAATGTCAGAGCCTCATGTACAGGGTATGAAAGAAGATCTGAAGAAGATTGGGAAGTGAGAGACACTGTCACACACTCAATGGCGGCTGGCACAGAGCCACCTAAGGAGTTATATTCTAATGTGGACCTAACGGGTGAAGATCCAAGTTACTAGTGTATTCCTCCCATGGCCCGTCCTCTCAGAGCTTTGTCCCTGACTCCCCCTGCCAGACACTTTCCCAAATCAGACACTTAATCACTTCATCTTTCATCTTGTCGACGTGTCAATCAACAAGTTGGCATGTCAATCAGCCATTGGCAGTAGCACTCACCCTGCCAGC
>JAODKL010007332.1:1266-34025 GCA_026780765.1 Petrocephalus schoutedeni
TAATAAAATTGTAAGCTAGGGGATAAATCACATATATTCGTGGATGAAAATGGGACACTACAGCCCAATCCTGTAATGTATTGGATATATAAGAAGCTTCACTTAAGGATCTTCCATGGTTGCCAACTTTGGTCAGCTGGCTGGCATGAGATTTGCAAGTCTGCACATGCATGCACATTTACATGTATGCACCAGTTTTATCACCTTGTAAATAGTCGGTAGGGTTTACAAACTACCCCAACGCATTTGATGTAGCTAATGTTAGGTTAATGATGGAATAATATAGATGTGCCGTAAGAGGCAGAATGCAGAATGTCATGCCAGATGCGTGACAGTTGGCGGCCTTGATGTTCTGCTTATCAACGCTTCACTTAGTGACACATATTTATGGTCTATATTAGTGACCTTCAATGCCCCTTGTAATGTAATACCCTTGTTTTGCTCAGTGCATTGCACATTAGATGTTCTGCGCCTGCCAGGTCCCCTGGCAGGATGAAGCCCACACACGTCATGCCAACGCAGTTGCCAGGGGGCAGCTCGGCAGTCCATGGGGGCTCCTCCTGGCTCACTCACCGGGCCCCTCGCCATGCCCTCGGAGGCTCTGAGTGCGCCAGGGTGGCCCGAGAGATGTGAATACGCCTCGAGGGGGATAGGGTAAAGACTGGAGGTTATGTCATCTCCATACCATCAAGGAAGAGGATGTGGCACCAAAAGGGGAGCCCTTGTATCATTTACTGACCCACTTTTGGGTAAAATGGCAGAGATTTAGTATGGGCTCATCCCAGGTAGCACAGGGTACATGGCAGGAGTACACACTGGATGGAATGCCTGTCTATAATTGCCACATATGCAAAAAGTCTTTCATTCTGATGTTTGTTTACATCTGTCAATAAAAGATTCTCACACCACAAGGAGCAAGAAACAATGTCCACCAGGGGGAGCCACTAAGCTGATGTCTGCTATCATACAGCTGAAATGCACAAAAAATCAGCAATTTGCAAAAATATTACCATTTAGAAATGTGATTATATGCAATATAGAACATTAAGATTTAAATATTAACCAGAATATTAGGACACATTACATTATACATTCACAGTCTTTATCTAGAAAACTTTTTTAATTCATGCCGGAGAAAAAGAACTAGAAAGAAAATCTTTTGGGATGATCCCCCAGAAACATCAGGCTGAATGACTGAGTGTTAAGAAACTGCAGCTTGGGGTATACTGGAAGTCCAAGCGGCTTAAATGCAGGCCTGATTCCAGCTTTGAAATATTGGCTGGGCTACAGGATTATCTGGTTTACTGGATTATATTACAAAGGCAGTGTTTTCTGCGGCAGTATCTCAACAAGAAGAAAATTGCGCCAACAATGCAAAGGTTGTAGGTTCAAATCCCAAGAAGCACACATTGATTAGAACCTGTAGATGAAACATCAGGTGAATGACTGGTGGAAATTTGCTGAAAGTTGGACAGTTGGGTGGCCCAAGCTGATGATTGGGTGGAGCCTGGCCTGGCTGAAAAACCGCATGGTGCTAATCATGGCCAGGTCCGTCTCCACACAGTCCCACGTGTGACTTCCTTGGGTTCTGCGGCGCTCGACATACAATAGTAGCAGGCCAGGATTTTGTTCCATATCCAGCGGTGTTTCTGAGCGGAAACAAGCAGATAAGGCAGCAAAGTCCTGATACAGCAACAGCATATCTACACTCACTCAGACAAGAACAGTTATGCAGGCCAGAGGGTAATTTGAAATTAAAGCAACTGAGCGTATCAAAGAATGGCTGATTCCAGTGCAAGATTATTGCGCTGTGCTGTTGCATCAATGAAACAGGTCACCTTTGATCAGGAGTATCTGGTAAAAAATTTAAGAGCACGTGCATCCATGTACCGGAATGAGAACATTTCTTTTGGGCTCCGCCTGTGTTCACATGGAGACCAGCTTGAAAACGAACAGGAAAAATAGGCCAAAAGTCACTAGTATCCTTCAGTATTTATGAAGTCTCAAGTGACTTACACAGCTTACAGCTCTTAGCTCACCCTTGCCTTTTTATTCAGGTCAAGTACCCAGCTTGAATTTAGAACAGACCCTCTCTTGAACTGGTAACCCATGGGTCACTGGAACTACACTATATTGCAAAAAGTATTGGGACATGCCTCCAAATCATTGAATTCAGGTGTTCCAATCACTTCCATGGCCACAGGTGTATAAAATCAAGCACCTAGGCATGCAGACTGCTTCTACAAACATTTGTGAAAGAATGGGTTGTTCTCAGAAGCTCAGTGAATTCAAGCGTGGTACTGTGATCAGATGCCACCTGTGCAATAAGTCCATTCGTGAAATGTCCTCACTACTAAATATTCCACGGTCAACTGTTAGTGGTATTACAACAAAGTGGAAGCAACTGGGCAACAGCAACAGGAAGACTATTCCATACTCTAACTACACGCTGTGCAAATACGTATGTTCTCCCACTAATTTCCAACTATGGCCACGAGTTTTCTTATTTGAACTAATGTTGAAGTAATTATTTAATTGGACAGCATCCAGACCTGTTAGAATCTTATTTACCTGGATCATGTACCCCCTGAGTCTCCTTTGCTCGTAGCTGAACAGATCTCAGAGCTCAACTAACCTTTCCATGTAAGACATTCCTTTTAGCCTTTTACCCAAGAATCATTTTTATTTTTCATTTTTATTCTGTGTTGAACCCTTTCTAAGGCAGCAATGTCCTTTTTAAGGTAAGGTGACCAGAACTGCACACAATATTCTAGGTGGGGTCTTACCAAGGAATGGTAAAGTCTTAACATTATCTCCCTTAACTTAAACTCCACACACCTGGAGATGTTACCCAATATCCTATTAGCCTTCCCCACACTGGCGAGAGTGGGACATGGAAGCGTCAACATATACACCAAGGTCTCTTTCACAATCAGCTTCCTGTATTTCCGTGGCACCCCTAAAATACTTGTCTTATATTTTTGTTCCCTATATGGATTACCTTGCACTTGTCCCCATTAACATCATCTGCCAGGTATCAGCCCAGTCACTAATCATGTGTGTGTAAAGGCAGGCGTCCAAGTACTTTTGGCAATATAGTGTAAGTACTGTGTCTCACTCGATGCTCTCATGCTGATGAACACATCTAGTCACTATACTCTGGATTCATATCTCTTCTAGGTGATCAAAGCATCCAAACAGCTCGTTTAGTGTGTGTAAGAGCTCTGGGGGCGAGGATGAAACCCTTCATGTTAGCAAAAAGGATGCTGGAGGACAAAGAGGAAGATCGTCATGGCAAAGCAACATGCTATTACCAAGGTGCTTACAGTAAAGCACACAGTGTTCCATGTGCTAGGCTCAATAACCATGCTGTTTAGCTAACCTTACATCCTTATACTGATGAACCTAGATCTTGTAGAATTGCTGGGGCAGCATTTTGTTGTCCAAAGTGCTCATGTCCACTATCATCTCCACGGCAACGAAGTGAGGCAGGATGGATAACAACAAGCGTTCCACATAGAGACCAGACATCCACATAGATATCAATCACATTCAAATGTATCGCACCACTTTATTCAACTTTTTAAACCTGGAAACATCTCTATGTTTATCATTATACATCATGGGCAGTATTTTAAAAAAGCAGTTATTAACCGTCCATCCCACAAATTTAACTGCAGTTATCCTATTAGCAGAGTTTATGTGTAGATGTTCAGAGTATTGGGGAAGTTACTCATTAAAATAATCCAAATCCAGACCAAAGTTTTGTTTCAATTAACCAGCTGAGCATAAAGAGTAACAGAGTATACACCAACTGAATCACAGTGCAGAAGATTTTGCCAGGTTGCCCGTGCTCACATCTTCTGCACAGTGATTCAATCGGTCTGTGGAGCTTGGTAGAAGAAAATAGTTTGCACATTAAATTGCTCACCAGGACGTCTGTGGATTATCATAAGTAACCGGGTCATGATTTCTGGTAAGAGATGCTGCTGCTGAAATTTTCTAATGTAATGTAATGTGATGACATTTCTACAGGTGATATCTCCAAAACTAAGCATCTCCCAGCAGAATGACCTAGATGGAGAGATAGCACTAAAGCCCATCTAAAACATATCTTTTTTCAGTTTAGGGGTGAACTGCCCCCTAAAACATCAGCAACATCACTCAAGCCTACTGCCCCAAGGGGAAATGAAACCAATAAAATATAATTTGAAGATACCTAATGACTGTGATTAAATTAATCCATTCTTGTTATATAATGATATTATTGATATTACAGCTATGCATCTAGTGAGTCGGGAGACCACAGGAAAGGTGTCCCTACCTGTCTCTGGTTCACCCTCGGCAGTTTGAGGCAGCCTTTGATATAGTGCCACGTTTTCCCCAGATGTTACAAAGGACAAATTATAGAAGTTAGGTTACAAAAACTGAGAATGCACTTAAATGATGGATCTACATGTCTTAATGCATAATGACACAATTAATAAAATAAACAAATTTTGGCTTCATAGATGTGCTTACCTGTACCATACCTGTAATAGCCAGTATAAATCCATAGCGGCCACCCTTCCCTTTTTTAAGAAATGAAGCAAATTAGAAGTTAATTAAAATGCCAAGTTCAAGGCATCGCTTCCTTTTAAAAGCTGGCAAAATTGCCTTAATCACTCAAATAATACGTCAGAAAAGAAATAAGTTAATTTTGAGTCCTTCTTTGATGTCTCAATTTCCTTGTCATTATCTCCATTTTCTTTCATGTTTTGACCATCATCCATGTGAAATTCTCCATTCTCTCACTGAGTAACATCTCTGTGACGCAATATTTATAAAAATAAGGGGGCAGGAAATTGAAAAAGATACATTTTTATGCAATACCGCATCAAGATGTTTCCCAGCAAATTGGGACAGCTTTAATCTTAGCACTCCTAAAGGATCTGAATTGGAACAGATGGTTGGGAAGCTCACTGAACCCTTTTTTTAGCGGTTAGGGGGCACAAATTAGTCTGAGATAATCCTACAGCACAGGAGCACGCCCAAACCCACGAGGAGTCAGGGCCGAAGTCCGCACCAAGACTCATTTCTGTTTGAGAATCCATTGGCTTGATCTGAAGCGCAATGCTTAAATCTGCTTGTGGGTTGCCGGGGCAAGCCTAGGAGATGCTCAGCTTTAAACGTCTTTAAGATAAGAAGCATATCACATAGACAGCTCTCACATGAATACTATAGAAACAATACTCCTTAAACGTTAGAAATTTCGCAAAAGTTCAAAAGAGTAACAGCCAGAACAATGCAGGTCAGAAATTGTAAGATAAGGCAGCTGTGTATTACTGGTTAAAGCTGAGAGTTACAAAGTGGCCAGATAAAACTGATTAAATAGAAGACAGTTATATAAGTGAGAAATGTAACGTGCAAAATTAATGTAAAACTTCAATTCTACTGTAAGAAATGAGTAAAAGTTCCGAAACATGCTTTATTATCCCTTTTAGATGAGAAAACAAAGTATTGATCGTTACAGCCAGATCCACCGAACAAGTCCGTGTGCAGAAAAAAAGATTTTAAGTGTGAAATGAACATCCAAAGTGAAACAAAACCAATATTTTAATATTATCTTTATGTCCTGAATTAAATATTCAGTGAGGCTTGTTTTCTGATGGAGTATTAATATTGTCTATTGGATGCTAATGAATTAATCACCTTGACACCCTGAAACATTCTTATAGTGTAACAATGGTCAGACATGTATGCCTAGCAGTACATTATTGTCAATGAGAAAGTTAATTTCACTGTAAAAATCCATTCCCTGCAGATTTTGAATGTAACTGTGCATATTAAAAACTCACTCGAAAGCCATAGATTATCCAAACATGTATTCAAACATTTACTGCAAGTTCTACAAAATACTTTACAAGAAAATATAAAAAAATCTATTACGTATCGGATATGCTTTCAGGTCAAACAACATATTTCTATTGGATTTACATAATACATAATCCAATTTACATGTATTAAATCGACTGGGGGCAGTAATCTAAAGACTGCATAATTTCTATTCCTTTGAGTGTATGAGTCATAAATGGCTTTACAGTACTTCCAACTAACCCACCATCATGAATAAAATTCATATCCACACCGATTGTCAGTGAACCCATTTGGTCACAAAAATATTCGCAATTCCTTTTAAATTTGCCGGATCTGATATAATAACCAAACTGGACTGATTGCATATAATGATGTGTCAGTTATTAATACCACACCACGCAGAGAGCTTTAGACCTAAACCTACTTAAAAAGCTAAACTTCAACAAGAGGCACAGAGAAAAACCAGACTAACAATCTTAAAAATATTATTTCTGAAATGCAGAAAGTAACAACAGGTAAAGGGTTGTCTCTTGTCTGTCTTAGTTGAGATTTATTTTGATTTTTTTTAACGAATGTATTATTAATCGTTAAATCTTAATGTCAGGACCTGTTTTTTTCTTTTTTAATTTTGGTTATGAACTTTGGGAGAACTTTGTTAAGAAGGATCCTACATAACGGTAAGTAGAACATAAGGAAATGATGAACATAAGGAAAAATAAATCATCACAATAGCATCTTGAAAATGGATATGGACACACACAAGCTTAGTACAGTGTGCATTAAGTACAACATTTTTCCGAAAAATAAAGAGACACATTATTGGATGCTTCCATGCCTTCATACAACATACAAACACTATCATTATTATCGGTTAGCTACTTTGTAACCATAATTACTGCTGAGTAAAAGGCATATTTATTTAAAGCATGAGTTTCTTTTCAGATGTCATGGGAAGTGACAAAAGGCAGATTGTTTCCAGCTAAGAACTGCACTGTACTGTCATGCAGTATAACAGCAATCATTACAGAACAAGGCAGAGGGCCTACATTACCACTAAGTTAGTAAGCATAGTTCTAATTAACTGTATTTCAGATCCTCAGTAAAAATAAGTACAGATAACAGAATACAGAACTAAATAAAAATGCATCATATACCTTACACCATGCGTTTATGTTGAATATAATTAAATAGAAAACCAAAAATTAAATAATTCAAAAATGAACAGCTATATATATATATATATATATATATTCACATGACTAAAAATAAATAATTAATAAAAGTCACATCATAAACATTAATGTAAACAGTACTTTAGAGCAGTGTGTACCAAGCCGTGCTCTGGGACCCCCACCCTGTCCACGATTTTGTTCTCTCCCAGTTCCCGGTAGGAGCAAAAACGGGGACTAGCTGGCGGCCCCCCCAAGAACCGGGTGGGGAAACACTGCGTCGGGGTGGCAAGACGGCAGCAGAAGATCAACTCCTGCATAAGCTGTGAGGAAATCTCATCTCACTCTCACTGTTACTATCGGGGGTTGATGAGCAGACTTCATCTTTATGCCTGGAAGCCGGTTTAGGTCGGAGCAGGTACGCTTCCTATTTGATGTTCTTCAGAAGGGAAGTGCGGGCATTCACCACAGACTTAAAGGCGTCCTCACTCCCCGGAGCTATGCATTTGTCTGGGTGCAGCAATACTGCCAGCTTCCTGTACGCCTTGTTGATCTCTTCCCTGCAACACAAATCCACAGAATGCTATGGCTTAGCAAATGCCTGCCATTAAGAAAGTGACTCACGTATATCATTACGGCCTTAAACCATTCGCCACGAGAATGAAATCAAATGATTGATCGTAGTTCAGGCTTCCATTCCAAGCCAGGAGCCTCTCTCAGACATGAAGAGGACCTATTGGAGTAGACAGGACTGATCAGCCTGGGAGCTGGATACTGATGAGACACCCAAGGCCCTGTAATCTTCTAATTGAGATTATTACTCCTATCTGTCCTGGGATCACCTTTGCCTCCAGCAGCAATTCACCCTGGGAGCTAATTAGTAGCACAGCAATCTTCAGATGGGGAAAGTACATGTATGTATAGCAATAGCACACTACCTACAAAGGTATAGGCATCGCTGAAACAACTAGTGCTAGAATTAATAAGTGAAATTAGTAGTACTGCTTAGAATTTAAACTATTTACTATGGTGGTGTCAGAAACACAAACAAAGATGGTTAATTTGCACCACACATTTTGGCATAACATACAGGTACGTGTGTATATATTAAACCAGTGGTCAGCACCACCATTAATCCTCAGCCATTAATTCTTGCAAAAAAATAATTTTTTTAAACCACACAATCCATGATCCAATGAGAATGGTCACGCGACCCACTTTTGGGTTGTGACCCACCAGCGGAGGACCACTGTATGAGACTACACAATAACAATGGCAGACAAAAGATTACTGTCTTTGCTAACGCTCTCAATTTAAGAGTCTACCCATGCTCAATTCATTTTGCTCGGAACCTGTACAACACCTGGTAATACAAGTCAACTATGTGTAACTATAAGATGTAAATATGGGTTTGAATCGACCTCTTGATCATGTGAATTTCCTGCGGTGTTCTGGAGATACAGAACACACACAGCAGGATGTCACGACTCGGCTTGGCTCCGCCTCCTTACTCACTTGGTAGCGCCTGGCTTTACCCCCAGCATATCCCAGCTGTCTTTGCTGCTACGGATCCGGCGGATGGTGTCGGCCTGCTCCCGGGTGAAGCCCAGGCTGGCCTCGGCTATTGGCCGCTTGCCCCCATTCTCGCACATGTCCGTGATAGAGGAAAAGAAGGCCTAGAGATGACAATAAAAAAAGGAAACAAGATGTCCCAATGTCGTAACAACGAGCTTCAGGATTTCTTTAGATTGTCACTAAAACTACCTACCACAATAGTAGAGTATTTAAATTCAGAGGCAATTTAGTGTATTATAATTACATAACCACATCCTCACTAAGGCAGGGAGAACAAACTCTACAAACAAGTTTGTGATTATATCTTAAGAGTGTTAAGAAACACTTAAACTTTTAAGTAACTAAATCAATTACAAACGCCGCTATTGAGGCGAGTCATTTTCGGCTGAATGGCGATTAGCAGCATCTGTCAGCTACATACGAGCTCCATATGGAAATTAGCACTTTGATATGCGGATCCCGAGCAAAGACGACAGATAGTTGGCACTTCAGTCGCAGGTGCATTAGTCATAAAAACTGCAAAACTATTCAATGTGCCAAGTCAAAAATCACCGCAGCTTACGGCAAACGCAAAGGGCAAACCTACTCCGTATTATTATATTTTTGATACAAATATACTGTCAGGCGTTTCTTGTATTTTGTCCGCCCCATATATAACTTCATCATTACTTGAATTAAATCACACACACTTACAAATACATTTCTTTGCCATTAGGAGAACATGAGACAATAACATAATAATAATATTATACCTATAATAATAACATACCTATATTATTAAATATTTGTATGAAAAGATGCTTCAATAATCTTTCAGAATTTTGTCTTCAGAAAATACCTTCAGCTATTAGAAATAAGTCTTTTGAAATGACATTTCAAAGTACAGGTACACTGCAATGCTTCTTTTCATATTTCCCATCATGCTCTCTATTGAGACATATAATCATATGTATATACAATTCAACAAGCTTGGGGTCTGAGCACAGGGTTGGGCCATTTATCTGGTGCCCCTGAAACATTTCAGGAAATAAAGGACCTTGCTCAAGGACCCAACAGACATGAAACTATTCTGCCCAAACCAGCGACCTTCCAATGACAGGCACAGAGGCCTAACTAGCTGAGCCCCACACTGCCCCCCAAGGGCAACACAAGGTAAGTACATAAACAAACCAATTCATGGCATCTAGGTAAGTGTTTCTTTCCCCCCCCCCAGACAGAAAAGTGCGTAAGTTTGGTTTCAACATTGGTAGAGACCAAATCAGCCCCAAACCCCCTGCCCCCCCCGAAACACACATCCTCACATAACTGGTAGGGACATGTCCCTATCATTCATGCTATTCAGTGAAGCCAGTCACACATTATGCTTCCAATCTGTGCACCTGGAATCTACCTGGAACATCTCATTGATGCCCTCTCCACTCTGTGCCGAGGTCTCGAAGTAGAAGAAGCCCCTGCTCTCAGCCCACAGCCGGCCCTCGCTCTCATCCACCACACGACGCTTGGCCAGGTCCACCTAAAAAAAAACAGGTCATAAATGATCATCCCGCTTCCCTGCCATGAGAAACAATGAAGCATTGCAGGAAAGTCTGGCCAAAGGCAAAATACATCAGGGAGAACATGCAATAAGAGCAAAAAAACCTCCAGTCCAGGGCAGTGATCTCTGGCAAATCAAACAGAGATTCTCTACACTGTTATTCTAAGGCTTTACCATTACTCAAGTATTTCCAATTTGTACTCAATATTTGTGGACCTCTTGCATGATCTTTTAACCATTGTCCACCTCTTTCATCTGACACTGTCAATAATGTTCAACCTACAGAATTAGAGAGAGCATGAACAAGGGAGAACCTTATTAGCACACACTACAAAGACAACGCTCTCCATGTTCGTCTGAGAGCCAATGTCCTGCTTCATTTCATCCAGCCAGCCGTCCAGGGAGTCAAAGCTCTCCTTCAGCCCCACGTCGTACACCAGGATGACCCCTTGGGAATCCTTGTAAAACTCATTCCGTACCTGCGGGAGAAATGCAGTGGAACAGAATGGATTCGGGAACGAGGCTGGACATGCCAACTGCCATTCCAAGACATTTAGGACAAAGGGAGCCAAGTTTAGTGCTAAAAGAGCAAAATGAAACTATTTATGAGCAGATCGCTCCACCAGTAGCCTCAGTTACATTAACCATTGTCAAAGACATTTTAAAAGCATCCCATTAGAATGTAAAGAACCTCACAGCTCAGTTATTTTGAAACCTTATGTGAGAAAATTACTCCAGATAAGAGAGTATAAAATAATGATTCTGTAGATCTGGATGATTAACTGAGAAATTAAATATTATTTCATACTTAGATATGTATTGTGCTTACATTTTACACATTTTATTTATTTAGCTTTTGTGCAAAGTGATTTACATTTTTTTAAGATATCTTAAGATATTTTAAGAAAAATCACACTGCTGACCTGGGGATGTGAACCAGCGATGTGCAGATGATAGGCCAAGAATGCATTAACATCAGATAAATATGCTAAATTCAAGTTAGCCTCAACCAAACCAAGTTGACATAAAAGGAACCCAGACTGATACAGGCAAAAGTTGTCTTATGGACTTGTGATATCTCGTGGGAAATAGACAGCCAGTATCTAAGAATCTGCCAAAGCGTCATAATGCTGCTTAAGGCTGGAGCAATGTATCATGGCAACCTAGTGAACAATGCCAGGCAATTAACCAGTAACATCTGGAAACGAACCTCGTAAAAGAAAGGGTGCCCCGCCATGTCAAAAATATTGACTTTCATCTCACGGTCCCGAACTTGAACTCTGATTAAATGAGAGAAAAAAATCTTTGAATCAAGACATGTTCATATAAAGTCCGTGCATGACTTGATTTTATCCTGGCTATATCATAACATAGTATATAAAAATGTTGCTAGATTTTGAAAAATTGGACTATTAATTCATTTTTATATAAATGCTCTGCTATTATAGATTTCAACAATATTGGTGGTAAACATGAATAGAATTCTGCCCAAAAACAAAATCGCCAATGATAATACCAGTGTCATTTGAAAAAGTTCAAACAGCTAACATATATTTAGACCAGTTATATTTATAGTGCAGCACGTTTTAAAATTAGACTTACTTTGTAACACCGTAGTCTATGCCGATTGTCGCCAGGTATTTGGGCACGAACCTCTTCTCACAGTACCGTTTAATAATGCAACTCTGCAAAGACAGCAAAACATTAGTACCACATTTCCAGTACAAAAAAAGGGAGTTTTATATTGCTGCAGATCTGGCGACACTGATCACTGCGAGGCACCTTTACCTTTCCCACCTCTGCATTTCCCAAGCTGATGACTTTCACACGGAGAGATTTAGTTTCCCGTCTCTTCTGTAAATTCGTCTCCATGGCGCTATATCAGACACGTCTGACAGAAACTACGGGAAACTAGCTAAGCTGGACAGCTGGCCGATCACTCAAACCCGGAGGGTCAAGCAGCCATCTAGCCAGCCCGAATAGCGTCCTGCGTCCGGAGAATGCCGAGCGAGCCGCTAACGTGAAGCATTAAGCGGCTACATCGCAGCCGGCTGTTTTGTCAGTAAGAGCAACGTTAGCGATTCTGCTCTCTTTTATGTTTTCATCTGTTCGCCCCTATTTGCGTCTCCCGATTCACTGAAGCAGATTCGACACAAATACTTATAAGTAAAGATAATTGTTTTATATTTTTTTCCACTAACAGGTACACAAATATCCCTTCGGATTTTTAATTTCTTTAAATATTTAAAAGATAAAATTGCAAGAACGTTTATTATGATAAACTGGGTAACAATTACGGAATGGGTATCACAGATTCGTCACTTGCGCAAGTTGAACCAGCGATGAAGAGAAAAAAATAAACGTAAACAACAGATATCATTATACTTTTAAAAACTAATGGAAACACTCTAATAAGCCTAGGTGGGTAAGCGAGACAGTAAAATTCATAACTCTATCCTTTTTCCCTTCCATCCATTTTCCAACCCGCTTTTCCTATCAGGGTCGCGGGGGGTCCAGAGCCTATCCTGGAAGCAACGGGCACAAAGCAGGGAACAACCCAGGATGGGGGGTACACTCACACACCATTCACTTACACATGCACACCTGCGGGCAATTTAGAAAATCCAATTAACCTCAGCATGTTTTTGGACCGTGGGGGGAAAACCGGAGTACCCGGAGGAAATGCATGGGGAGAACATGCATTGAACATACACACACATGAAACTGGGCAGGATTCGAACCCCGGTCGCACAGGTGTGAGACGACAGTGCTAACCACCGCAACATATCCATCTGAGGAAAACAAAGAACAAACAAGGTTGACAGAATATGTAAACAGTGCTTAGATGGTTTTATTTTAGTTTTCATTTGTCCCTGATAATGGTTTTATTCTAGACAAGTTTTGATTTGTCTTGGAGTGTTTCACGTGTTTTCAAGCATTAATTACTTCGTTTATTTATTTGAAATGCCGTACACCTCTCCAATTACCACATGGAATTTACAGATAAAAGAAACAACAACTTTCCCTTTTTAAATATAACAATAATTAAACATGAATAAGAGGCTTGGTGAATAGAGTCACTAATGCGATTGGAGTATATCTGAAATGCATTGATATATACAGTGGGACTTGTAGGCAAAATATAGATTTAGTATAACTAAAGCCTAGATTTTTGGTTGTAACATACACCTTCCACACTAATATGGACTGATGGTTTCAGCTTGTCCGTCTTAGAAAGTTATGTCTTTGTGAGTGGAAGGTCTGCCCCCTGCTGGTGACTGAAAGACATAAATTTAAGAAAGTCATATTTCTAGAAAACAACTCTGTGTATTTTTGTTTCTCCACCTACAAGTACTTATTCGGTACAGTGTCTTTGAATCTGAATCCTATCGTAGGAAGCTCAGGGCGCGCCCTGAATGGCACCCTAGATTATCGCAGGGCACGTACCCACGCACTATGGATAATTTATTTACGCCAGTTCAATTAGCCGCATGTTTTTGTCCAGCACGAGGAAATCCGCGTAAAATGGAGGAGACCGCCATACACGGAACTGGGCCGGAAATGGAACTCAGAGTGGAAGAGGGCTAGACTACAGCCCTATACCCACTGAGCTGTCCAATCTTCCAACGGCTTAAGTACAGCGTACAAAATTGTTGCAGGGGATTTTATTATTGCTACACCGAAATACGTTTCTTTTACACGAAACATGCTTGAAAATAATTATTGTTATGGTATTTTTAATTATTCATTTAATTATTCTGTATCCGTGTATTCCTTTTTCTATCCGTGGCAGGTGGCTGATTATCTGTCTCTTTGAGTGAAGTTGTTGGATATACTGACTAAATGCTTTGTTTTGAGACAGTGCTGGCACATTAATTAGTTCTCATCCTGTATGAATATTTCAGTTTTCATATCAGTGTTTATATTACATATTGTTAACTCATCAGGGTGCCCCTGCCTTGCACCCTGTGCTGATGGGACAGGGTCCAGTCACAACCCCCACAACACTGTGTTGGATAAGAGGTTGGAAGACGAAAGGGTGGCTGCTTCTTTTGTGGGCAAAACGTTGGTAGTAACTTTTATTTTAGTATTCCCTCACTGATCTTGTAAATTCCATCAAAATCGAAACATCTGTTTCTTGCACTGTGCACATTTTTCGATGGACCGACTGTAGGTATTCGTTTATGAATGCCGCGGCTTTTTAAAGCGAACTTAACATGTTAGTGGTACATCTCCTGCTGGGAGTCCAAATGTGCTGAGACCCCAAAGCTGGTGCGGATTCTTTGCTGTGAATCGATAATGAACCGGGCTGTCGCTGGCCTGCGTGCCCAGCCGGAGTGAGAGCACAGCGGAGAGGGGAGGGAGTGACAGCAGCTGTGTGAGGGGCCTGTCTGTCAACGCTGACTCCACTGTTCCCAAATACTCCCTGTTGTTTTCATTATTGAGCTCTCGTGACTGAAGGTCTCTCCAGGGGAGTCCTCGGACCAAATGTGGACAGCACAGCAGGGTCTGGGTGGCTGGGTGAGTTCTGGTCCTGAGATGCTGGCTGAGCATCCCTGCTGCCAGTGTGTACTGGGGAGATGCCCGCGTTCACCCTGCTGGGCTCTCGCAGACTGGTGCTAGACTGTAGCAATCTGCTGGACCGTTGTGTTGGCATCGGTGAGCGGCCTGACACGCTGATCGCATGCTCTAGCAAACTGCGCAGGTGATCCGACTTAAGGCAGGAGCGTAAGCAAAAAGGAGAGCTATGGAGAAGCGGACTGTCAAGTTTAGTTTACAGTATATTACCAACATAGCGGTTTATATCTAATACTGTGTTTATACAGTGTTCAGTACAATAGCACTTTGTTTGATTTTTTAACCACATCAAATAAAAAAAAAATAAATAAAAATAAGTTAAACTTAAAATCATATTTTAAGGGAAATATAAAGTCTATATGCCACCTGACTTACTCATACAGTAAAGCTTTCAGCTTCTGTGCTTTAGATTTATTTATATCACTTAAAGTATCTAACTCAATACTGTCATCAGATTACTATCTTAGAACAATCAGCCACTCAATTGAGCTCCATTCCCAGAAAGCTTCAGCTAACATTGCCTGTCACATCCTGCCCGCCACGTCCTCCCGACCCTCCTGTCTCCTCCCTGGTATGAACCTAACATGACATGCCTATTACTCATTTGTCTTACCTCTACTTCCTGCCCCTGTGTTAATCATCCCAGCTGCCTCTTGTTAGCTCCCTCTTCAGTCTTGTTTAAAAAAGTACTTCCCAGTCCTGTGTTCCCCAGTCAAGTCATTGATGTCATTCCGTCTTGTTGCCTGTGCCCAGTCCCCTCATTTTGATCCCACATGTTCCCGTTTAAAGTTCAATAAAACTCCTTCAGTTTCTCCACCACAACTGCCCCCCCACCCCGAGTCCTTCATCCCGGCGGCCGTGACTTTGGCATTATGAGATATGCGCTTCTTTGACAGACCACTTTGTCAGCATTTTAGTTCTGTGTCCAGTGGGCCTGTTTTAAGAAATAAATTAACTAAGCAATCCAAAAATTATTGAGCACTGCAATATAATTAACAATAATGCATACTGAAAAATGTAATTAAACTATTAGGGAATTATTTATTAGAGAAGAATATTCAATTAAAAAGTGCGGGGGGGGGGGGGCTGAAATTAAACAGATACTGAGATTAGACAAGGACATGCAGCGTTGCGACATGGTAAAATGTATAAATATAAATGTATATCACTTCCTAACATGTCTTAGCCGTTCGCTGGCGCCAGCAGGTGGTCCAGGAGAAGTGGACGCCATCCTAAGCAGCTTCCTTGCGGATACCAACTGTACTGTACCGCAAGCATATACCGACGGCAAGGAGGGAGATTCTCAGTCGTCTATGTTATGCTGTTATTCCACGGCCCTCTCAGCCGATACCACGCCCCTACGCTAAATCAGTGCCAAAAGTCCAAAACTGAAAGATCTCAAACCGAAAACAAAGATTGGAAAATTAAAAAATGATCTGAATCTGAAAACAAAAAATATGCAACTGAAAAAATAAGATCTAAAACATCTAAATATATATTAAAGTGAAAAATGAAAATAAAAAATTTAATAAAAAAAATCCAGAAATGAATCAAAATAATTTTTAAACCGAAAAAAACTTTTTTTTTTAATACATCATTGTACTGAAGTCCCACGTCAAAACTTGAACTTTCAGTTTCAAATCTTTTTATTCAAATTGATGAAACTTTTGGCCCCAATTTAGCTCCATATGAGTACATCAACAGAAAGCAGCCATTGAGAGCATCCTATAAGAAGAGACTGTTTACCTAGCAAAATTTGGACCAGTGCAAGAATTCTAAATGATGCATGGCGATGCCAGATGCACGACGGCGGCTTAAGGCTCGATTTAAATAGGTTGATGGGAGATTAGCTATAATAAGTGACTCATTTCCCCCTCTGTTTCTCCTTCTAGTGAAGGACCGCTGCTCATCTAAAGCTCCCCCGTTTGCTGGCTGCATTCAGGCGGAGGGGGTGCGTGGCGATGCGCTGGTAAGAGAGGGAGCGCACGAGCGCGCGCGCGTGTGTGTGCGGTGTCTCTGTACGGCGGAGACCACGTGTGCGTCCCTGTGTGTGTGTATGTCTGTGAAATCGGAACCGTCCTCCAAAGGCTAAGCTCTCTCCGCCGCGCAACTGGCAAAATCCAAGGTCATCTCGGTCTGATCGCACGCAAGGGTGCTCGTCGGTGTGACCGCGCGCGAATGTGTGTGCGTGCGTGTGCCCCGAGCGTGCGCGTGAGTGAGCGCCTCTTCGGCTACGGCAGGAGAGCTCGAGTCGGAAAGCCGAGGGAACTTCGTCTGCATCCCTATCGATGTATGGTAAGCACAGTTTTCATCAGCCTTCATCAGCAGACGCTTGCATGTTTCTTCACTATAGTGCACACTCTATGAGTTTCTTCGGTGTCCTCTGTCAGTTCTGGATCACTGTTAAAGCTTTTCCATAAGCGAGATTACTTATGTCATGTGCTCTTGTAATAAACTGTATTAGCTAAGGGCTAGAAAGAATGCCATACTTCTGAATAATAAGACTTTCTATGCATTCAGTTTTTTTTTTTATAATTAATATCTGCTTGTGTTGACTATTTTGTAATTGAAGGAGACAGATGTCTGTTGTCACACAGCAATACATGTGTATTCTTAAGGTATTTAATCTGCTCAATCTCAGGCAAATTGATGCGTTCTCTGCTTGCCTAAGTAACATGTCTAAGCAATAACACAAATTATATTATAGATTCCCCCCTCTGTGTCAGCATTTCTGTGGCGCGATTCCTCATGACAGTTTGAGTAATGCGGCACTTGCCCTGTGCTCATGACTTACACTGATGTTGTGATTTTACGTTCCCAACCAGTAACTGCCACGGAACGCTTTCTTCCGTGGAATTCCAAAGTGAGAGGTGTTCTTACAAACTGTCTGTCTGTGTAGCCTCCCTTCCAATAAGTGTCTTGTATTGAGGTCAGGCCAGAAAAGCTCTATCAGTTGGTTTGAGAATGAATTTCTTTTTTCCGGCGTGTGTTTTATTTTCCACTGAAATGTGATTTAATCTCTTTGTCAAATAATGGCACAGGAGTAAAAAGGAGTTTTTCCCAAAAGCAGCCGGCCCGTTTCCGTTATATATTTGCCTATATTCCTATGCGCATCATACCATTTGTCGTGTGTCTGGCAGACAAGCAATTATGATTTTGGGGTGGCAATAAATATGAAGCTGGGTGAGATGCGCAGCTGGTGTGTGACCTGCCCCCATCCCTGCCTCGAACCCCCTGAAGAAAGCAAACCTGTCACTCTGTCACTCAGCCCTGGAGATTAACTGGACCCTTTGGTGCCAATAGATATCCTGAAAACAGCAGCAGTAGCACACAGAATGCAGGCATGGTTAGAATGCCAGCCCACTAGAACCGTCTAAATGTGACCTCCTTTTTCCAATCTCCATCAAAAAGACTGCACTTGATTGTGGTAAATGTTAAAATCATGAGGTATTGCTGCCAGACTAATAGGAATGTCTTCTTTAGCACACAGACAACAGGAGCACAGACAGCTGGCCATTGTTACATTACATTTAAATTCTACAGAAGTCTGTCAAATCTAGAATTCTGCCATTTACTGAAATCACTTACTGAAATTAAAAGCAATGCGGTACCTGTTGCTTGCATTAATGTTTTATAAATGTTTATTAAAAGTATAATTATCATTTAGGTGTGGTGTCTATGAGTGACTTCATTAAAAAAATTCTTCATTCTGTATTCCTTCAGTGGATATTCATATTCACAAAGGAGGTCTAATTTTTATGTTACCAGAATGTCTTCCATCTCTGAGGACATGCTAACTGACCCAATCCTTCAGAAATAAAAAGTAGCTATAAATGACGTGCATGTATCCCTTCTTTGGCGCTCGTGGGAGTTTTACTTACTGAAAAATGATTGGTTCAGAGAGATAACCAATCAGATTGTAGAGGAGGCCAGTCTAAACAACTTGAAGAGGCAGTACCAAGACATCTGTTTGGTTGGTCTGAGATATGATACAAGATCTGATTGGTTATTTTGACATGTTTGTGTAAGTAAAACTCCCATGAGCGTCATCAGCTAGCTGTGCAATACTATAGGCTCAATTTCTAAATAGTGATTCAGAGCTAACCTGCATGCTAATATGACAACACGTCACAACAGTACTAGATTAACCCCATTACATCTTCAAATTCATGTTGCAGACCTGTATCAGATTACCAGGCTTCTGATTTTTTTCAGCTTGGTATTTCATTTATTGACTCGAACAAGCTACCACATGGTAATGCCAGAGATCTAGCGGTTTGATTACTTTTCTAAATGAAATAGCCTCGTCCTGTTCCTCTTAGTGCATAACCACACATATGTTAGCGGCTTTTAATTTGTTCCCTTGAATCTGACAGCTATATCTGGAGAGGTTCTTTTATCTCTGTCAGGAAGGAGGTTAATAAATGCAGGACTTGGCTAATGTATTCAGCCCTGGAAATGAGTTTTCCCTTGTCTTTGATTGATAATCAGCTTTAGCTTCTCCTCTCTGGGGAATGGACGGGTTACTCCAATCTAGCTAATTGCCCTGGACAGAAGCAGCAGACATTGGAGCATTTTGCTTTAAAGGGATGAAAAGTCTGTCGTGCACATTCTCCCAGGCCTCCCTGGAATATGTTTCTGCTTTCAGTTTGCTGGTGACCGGAATCCTTCTCCTGCTGTTTTGGCTTCCTGGGATTCCGGTGTCAGGATTACCTCACTGTCAGAAAGTTTCACCTATTATTAATAGTGTAGCCTTATCAGCTTTAGCTCCTCCATAATATGAATTGTACACATATATGCAGAGGTGTGTACGGCGGCGGGGCCATGGGAGAGGCTTGCCCCAGCTGAGAGCTGATTGGCTCTTGTAGTGCGCCCCTCCCCTGTCATGCATCGATTTAAAACATATCATTGGCTAATGATAATGCTGGTCCCTCTGTATGAATTATTGCCTCTTTTATGCCCCCACCACAAAATAATTCTAGAATTGTCCCTGTATATATCACGTTGGACAATCTAACAATAATAAAAGCTTGTATCGAGGTCAGGGCATATATCACTTTGGACATAATCTAACAATAATAGGTAACCTTACAGTAGAATAACTCAGATGGTTCTGTTACACTGTGGTGCATATAATCATTTCCCATGCATGTGTAATCAAATCTAAAGTAAATGTAACTAAGCTTCTGCCTCGTCTGTTTCTGAAGCTCCTCATGTATTTATTTCTTGCAAGTATTCCTTTAAAGTATGTCTGAGTCACAGAAGAACAGTTACATCCTGCGATAAAACCACACTATGGTCCTCTCCACACGGTATTCTACAGTGATGATAGCAATATAGGTCTCTGTGGCAGATGATATGCTTTTGTAAATTTGTATCTTAATTGGTGCCTGGATATGATTTCATCTACATAAACAGGACATTGTGTCAAAAATTGATGGCCTTCTCTTTCTGAACCTTGACAACGCGCTGGACTCTCAAAGACCTCTCTTAGCTCGTTTTACATTGGGGTGTGTGTGTGTGAGTGGGGGGGGCAGGGGTTGATTGGGGGCAGTGTGAATAGAAATGTCTTGAAAAAAATTTGGGGGGGGACTATTTTTGGTACCACTTTGCCCAAAATCCCCTATAAAACATTTATGAATGGCTTATACTGCGGTGGGTTGGTGCCTCGTCCAGGGTTATTCCCTGCCTCGCACCTGTACCTTCCAGGATAGGCTCCGAACCCACTGTGACCCAGAATAGGACGATTGGGTGCAGAAAATGGATAAACGGAGAACTGGTTTATGATCAGGTTGTTACTTTGTAAATCATAAATAGACAATTACATACAAATTATAACAGTGTTTTCAGTTCCTGCCATTTATTAGTGGTAAAAGGTTGGTACCCAATTTTTCAACATTTGTGTGGATGCGAAGTAACTCGACTGTCCTTGACTTCACAGCTATATCAAAAAGTCTCCGTTTAACATAGCTACACTCACTGCCAACAAGTCAGTACATTTCTCCCCCCGAAGGCTACCTTTCATCCAATGGTCCCATAGCCCTAGGATAAGCAATGTTGTGCATGAAGATGCTAATTAAGCGCAATTCAGTAAACTCAGTCTTCTTCTGGTGAACTGAACGGATGGGTTTGAGTGAGTGTCATTCACTCTGCCAAGAGAGAACGTGACCCGGTTCATTGCTGTATTTTGAGCTAGTTCCTGTTAAGCGTGAACTTGCATAACGCTGGGGATAAGTTTGTAAGTGCACTGGTGAAGCTGAGCCAAAATCACCCTCCGCCTCTTTACTCCATTGCAGCTCCTTTTACCCCCCACCCCATGCCACACAACATTGAGTTCCAGGAACACAGCGAGCCACAGCGATAGATTGTGATGTTGATAATAACCGGATCGGATCGGGGCACCTGCTACTGATTTAGTTTGACAACGCGTGGCATGTCGGGGCATGTCCGGTCCAGGAAGCAATTAGGGAACTTGATGCCAATTTAATGTTGTTAATTACATATTTCTATTGTAGTCTTTGTCGGAGTGCATCTGAGAGCGTTTCGCATCATACGAGGCTCCCATTGAGGTGCATTTGCCTTGCAGCAGCAGACGTGTGTGCAACAACCAATGATCCGCCACGGGGACATTTACTGAATTTTACCCAGTTTGAAGAAACTGGAGCACAGCGACTCAGCTCAGCTACCGAGCTGGCACATTTGCACCCTCTCAGCCCTCTTTGCCCATTTGGACTCCCCAAGCAAAGACCCAAATTAGAATAAGGATCCTTGACCATGCTACTCGCTGTCACATCATCTGTACATCTATACATCTATACATCATCATATTCGCCTGAGACACAAGGGAATTAAAAAATACATATTATTATAATTTTTGGGATGATAAAAATCATACGCCCGCACCTGTGATGTCATCCTAAAGCCCTAACTGTCCTCTGTAAGATATAGAGTGGCATGTATAGTATGATCAAAGACTACTGTGCACTACAGTGGACCAAAACGAGTTGCTGAGCCTCTGGAGGATATGATGCTCCGGTTTACAGTACAGGAGCCTTCCTTGTCATACCTTCCTCAGCACAGGTGATGTATGTTAGGTAAGTACATGCTCGAATTTGAACCTTCTCCACACATGAGTAAACAAAGCTTGCAAAATAGAGAAATCATGAACTATGAAGGTGAGATGAATTGGCTTAATGCACCATAAATATGTCTTTTTGTTTCCTGTGCTTCAGACGAAGCTGACATTTTGAAATTACAAGTAACCCGTGATTAATTTCAGCCAGCCACTTCTGAACGAGGCTAGATGACACTCTGAGGCCACTCTGGAAATTATACGGAATCAGAATGGCAATACTTTATTATGCCGGAGGAAAGTGTTTGTAGTTACTGGCTGCACAGTACACAGCTACACAAAAGCAAAAATAAACAATACACAATATAACAAAAATACATAAACGTAAGTAGATGGTCATAAATAAGTAGGTGAGCATGAAAATAAGTGTAGCACAATGGTGAAAATATGCAAATTGTATAGTAGATATTGCACAGAAACGACAAATAGATGGATATTTATAGAAATCGGTAGTATCGCACATGAGCCTGGATTGATTTGCTAGTTGTACAGTCTGATGGCTGTTGAAAAGAATGCTCAGTGGAGCATTTCATGTTGGGGAATCTATGACGTTTCTGCCCAACCGGGACACTGTTTAGTGGGTGAGCGGCTCTGTCCATGATCAACCGAAGTCCGGACGCCATCCTTCTCTCCGCCACAGTGTCGATAGTGTCCAGTTCCTTCCAAAGAACCACCCCAGCCCTGCTGATCAAAGTGTTACCAAAGGCACTGGCTACCTGGCTTGTAGAACATCCACAACATCGTGTTGCAGACTCTGCAGAAACTGAGCCTCTGCAGGAAGTACGCCCCGCTCTGGCCCTTCCTGCAGGGGGCAGTACAGTTCTTTGACCAGCCCAGCTTGCTATCTTGGTGAAGACCCAGATACTTGTAGTCTTTGGGTAACGTCCACCTCTTGTCCTTGAATGGGCAAGGGGTTACCAGAGACTGCGATCTTCCCAGGTCCACCTCCAGTTCCCTCGTCTTAGGAATGTTGAGCTGCAGGTGATTCAGGTCACACCAGTCCACAACCTTGTCCAAAATGTCAACACAGATATTTGTATGTCAGGGATGTCAATTTTCTGACCAACCCCCCCCCCCACCCCCAGGCAATGGAAATGGAACTATCATGTACTAAAATTTTATGGAACTCATGTTTTCCCTGGCAGTAACAAAGATAAAAAAAATACCTCTTGAATATAAAATGCCCCACATCACATTTGATTTACATAGGAGACAATGGTGGACAGAAATTATAATGTTATAGTTTCAGCAAAGATCTCAAACTGGCAAAAATATGGTCTGGGTCCTTTTAAGACTTATTTGCTACTCTGCTGGTCTTTCAGATAATTCAGGATTTGGATGAGCCAGTCCACCTGATATTAACAAGCATGTGCAAAAAGCCACGAGTGGTGATGTGGCAGAAGGTGATATGAACTCACAGACGTTGGGGCATAAATTGTGGCACCAAACAGTATCTGAAGCCAGCAGAAAATCTCTGTAAGGTAAGGAGCAGGACCCTGATGGCTTTTACATATTTCCCTCCTGCTTTTTTAGCTGCAGTAGGCATCACCATTTGAAAGCGGGGAACTGACATATGAGATTTTTAGATTAAGGAAGGAAGAAACTGCATAATTTTGAAGGAAATGAGCAAAAGGAGCAGTGTCCCACTAGAATGCACTGACTTACCACGCAGGTTGTACCCCTGCCATGTGCCCCCAGTGGCTGGGATAGATATTATCCCCCCACCCGCCATACTGCATTGATCGGAAGATGGATGGAGGGATAGTAATATCCTACTGAGTTTGATAACCTTCAGTTCCCACTAATGATCCTGAATTGCATGGATGGATGGATGGAATCCACCTAAAGGAAAAACTGTATTCAGATTAGCTATGTTTTTGAATATTATCACTGATATTTACCTATAAATATCATTTCAGAGGAAATAACGCAACATTATTTTGGGAAAATATATGTAGCAAACGCTTTCTCTTGGCTTAAAACTAACAGTCAAAAGGCATTTTTTGGCAGACAAAGGAAACACAAAGATCCATTTTCATAAAATGCTGTGTTTGTGTTAGATAATTTATTTCTCCACCAATATTTATAATACTGAAGAATTCTGCATAGCATACCAGATGAAAAAAAAAATCCCCGGAATGTAAAATAAGCACAGATTTAGGTGAGTCATTCTAGCATAGTGACTAACTAATTTTCACACTTTGAAATGATGGTTCTCGGCTAGCTTTTCTGCCTTGGTGCCATACTGTGCGGTCCTGATGAGACTTGGTATTGGTGCTGGTGGTAAGATCCATAGTGTGTGTTTTTGTGGTCTTCGTCAGGAGGGGAACCTCCATCCTTGCTGATGCTAACCTGTGAAATGAAAATGCTTATGGGCTAATAGCTCGGCCTGTGGCTAAAAATAGTAGCTGCTGCGCGTTTCTGGTGAAGCGTCTGAGTGTACAGTGATGCAGGCCTTCGGTAGCCAAACAGGACATCTTCGCTGCACTTGTGCCAGAGCTGATGGCTAACTTGTTTTCGTTGTTTTTTCTTTTGCTATAGATTCCCTTTGTAGCTTGGCACAGACCCACAGTGGGGTGGATAAAAATCATTACCGGGTCACTGTTTATGTTCACCGTCAGAGACGCTCCCTCTCGGGCTCTATACCAGGTGGAACACTAGGTTTCTGATCTTTTTGTTTTTACATCTGTTTCTAGCTCTAAGTGTCATGAGCTGAGCTAATGCACAGCACATATAGTGCAGACGAGGGTGAATAAATAAAAAATAAGAAATATCCTAAAAATCTGAAATAGAAATATAAATAAGTCAACAGGATGTGATTTACATAGCATATGAGGTCACGCATCAAATTGTTCCCCATTTGATGCATGTATACATCTGTGATTATGTTTAAAATACGCATGCCAGCCTCCTGGAGGCTGCAGCCGACATTTCCCGCCTGCTCGCTTTACTAAAAGAGGTTGCCATTCCTTTTAAACCCTTCAAACTCACATTCCTGCGCGTTCCTACTAAATCCACAGTCACTGGCCTCTCGGCAGAGGTAGACCTCACTACGATACGATGCTTTTTGTATTACTCATTATTAATAATGCTATTCTCAGCGGGCGACAGAGCCATATAAAGGCATCTGTCCTCTCCACTTGTACACTTGCACATCAGTGCCTCGTAACAGCTCATCTGCGCTATCCCCTCTTTCTCGCTGGGAAATGTGAAAGATTAAGCTGGTGTTTTTAAACGAGTGGGTGGAAACTCTAACAGTATGAGCTCCACCCCCTTTTGTGTTTGTGGAAAGCGGGGACCATACCTGTAGCTAGGATGCTTGAGATGCCGCCAGTGGTCTCCTCGGTGACTCACGCTCCCACCTACTGATGTCGTGAAGGCACGATCGTGAGGCATGTAGCTAATGCTTATGGCTTCCCCTCCCGCCTCTGCAAAGCCGTGAAAGAGAGGCTAGTGTGATAAAGACTCTTATCTCGGCAATTGCTCTGGAACCGTTTCTGGTTGAAGTATTGCAATGAGAACGGCAAACTGAAGCATTTTATCGACGAGTCTCTATCACAGTCAGTGGAACCTGATGTCCTGTCACTTTCTGTTCAAAGAATTGTTGTCTGTTGGTCACCTGGTGTGTTTATTCATTGCAAATACTATGCGTGGCAAAGCTGGATAACAATGGATACATC
This sequence comes from Petrocephalus schoutedeni, assembly GCA_026780765.1. Lineage (NCBI taxonomy): Eukaryota > Metazoa > Chordata > Actinopteri > Osteoglossiformes > Mormyridae > Petrocephalus > Petrocephalus schoutedeni. Next base: position 26,791 of record JAODKL010007332.1, read on the forward strand.
TGTGTGTGGCATTACAAAAGTATATTGGCTAATATGATCACAAGCTCCTGCACACAGGGATTTCTGTGAAGAAACTTGTGTTTTCAGTCCAAAGTCCGGAGTTTATTCCATTGCTATCTTATATTTGCTCCAGTGCAGTGATGGTAAATATAACCAAGATAAGCCACAAATGTTTTGTTTTGGCTGAGCTTCAGCAATGATTCTTCTGTCATCCAAGTACAGCCAATCCTGCTACAGCGCCTGATCTCACTCGTGAATCTGTTACAATGCCATTGATGTATTAGTGCCAAAGTGCAGCACAACGCGGAATCACATTTGTATCTGCGCGATTTTCAGTCAGAAGAAAAACACTAACTACAACAAGCAAGAAGCACGCAAGAACAGCCATCCAAGTGGACAATAGTGATGTCCAGTTTGTGAACCAATCATTCTTTCGAGTTACTCATCAAACTGGTTTTCATGACAACCTTGGGAGAACACCCAAACTCCACATGCATGGAGTCCAGGCCCCAAAGGTCTGAGGCTAGTGCTAGATTTTGCAGAAGGGCATAAGAAATGTCATATTTTATTGATTATTCGCTTATGCTCATATTTAAATTGGATTCCATATTTTAGATTGCAAGTTATATTTTAATATTACTTGGCATTTTACCATTGTAACTAAAGAAATAATGAAACCTTCTTCCTCAAGGGGACATCTGTTGCAAGTGTAAGATTTTTAGGGACTGTAGCGAGTGGTCCTTCAGAACAAAAGTTGCTAAGACAATGACCACCTTTTATTTCCTGAAGTGATCGGTCAAAAATTAGCCAGAAGGTTTTTGTATTGTTTTTGGGTGTCTCACAGCCATAGAATCAGTAAGTGCTTCAGTAGTATGAGAAAAATAACGTTTCCTTTCTACACTCTAAAGAAATGCTGTCAGTATCGCAGAGGGACTTTTAAGTTAGTGACGTTTTTTACATAATAGCCATATAGGCAATCACCGCTCTGTTTAGCCTAGCCTTCAAACCAAGGTAGCAAACAATGAGTTAAACCAGCCAGTGTCATACGATATTCCCACCCACGGTCAGTTTTGAAAGTTTCCTTTGTCCCATCACTAATCAGACTTTACAACATGTGTTTGTTTGTGTCGTCAATAATTGCCCAACAAAGAGTTCATGCTACCACAAATGACACGTCACTGACACGCATGTCCTTCTTTTTCCTTGGCGTGTTAAAGGGGTCTGTGGCTGCTGTGGGGCTTTGAGACCCCGATACAAGAGGCTCGTTGATAACATCTTTCCGGAAGACCCAGAGGTAACTCGCATCAATCATGTCATGCCACCTGCCAGGCTGGCCATTCTTCTTTATTTCAGGGTTCTTAAAAGCATGCTATTTTATTTGAAATTTAAATACTGCTCTTTACATAGAGTATTCCTCTACTATGTAATTAATGAGGAAAAATTATGGCCTCTCACCATTATTAAACTTGTCAGCCAGAAATAAGTGTCTATGCTTTATTTTTAAGCCTGGAAATTAAATAACAATCAAACACAGCTGCATAAAATTACATATGGACCTTAACTTAATGGAGAAGCTGTTAATTTATAGAAACATTTCAAATACATCTAGTAATATTGGATGATTTGGACTAAAAATCCATGACCTCGTTCCAAAATATCGCACGCATCACTGAACATGGATGATGTTTTGCTCAGTGCATGCCTCTGATTGGTTGTTTAAAGTCCCACGTTAGCTCTTGACCAGAGGTGGGTAATCCAGGTCCAAAGAGTAAAAATCCAGACCAGGATTTTGTTTCAACCAACCAGCTTAGTATTAAGAGTCTCAGTCACAGAGTGCTCAACTAGTTACTCTTTGGACCTGAATTACCCACCTCTGCTCTTGATTGAGTATCATGGCCCTCAGTTTAGGCTGTCCACAGCTGTGTTATTAGCATCCCTGTTATTAGCAATCCTATTATCAGCATCCCAGTCTGCATGGTTTCTTTCTGCCTCTGTCTTTATCTCTCACGTGGTTTCAACAGCCTACACATCCCCGTGACATAAGAGAAGAATGCATGGTCAACGAAATCAGGAAAGCCTTTGCATTTGTAGACACGGAATCACTGGAATCTGTTGTTCACAAAAGGCATCAGTGTAGGCATCAGTTTTATTGCAAAATGTAAGCATGTAGGTTATAGTCTCTGCACTTTCAAAAGTGTTAACATGATCTACTTCTCCTGATACTATGGTTTTAAGGCCAGTGGACATATCTGACCACATATATACCTTGGAAAAATAACTGAAAGGAAATATTTTGGGTTCAAAATTGCCTCCAAATGATAAAATGTAGGATGACAATTTGTCTAAAAGCAAGGATAGTGCTGTAATACAATTTATTGGAGATGTCACCGATCTGGTACCCACTAAGAAACCAATCCGATTTTGCCTTAGACATAGCAAAGATGCTTGTGGCCTTAAACAGTAATCAGTAAACCATATACATAAGTTAGGGTCATGTGATAGCTAGTTGTTATAAGTGCATCGGAGCTGTCATGCTGGCTATATGGAATTGCAGTTACCGTACGTACCCTATACATATCTCATCTAATTCTTAGTAGTTCATAAAGCAGAAAAAAAAATTATTTGGCATCACTATCAGCAGTGTGATCCTGCTGACTCATTTGTGCATTGCTTTGGATGAAAGTGTCTGTTAAACAAATAAATGTCATATATTTCCTGTCCTGCTATTGTTGTCCACCGTGTGTTCAGGATGGACTGGTAAAAGCAAACATGGAGAAGCTGACCTTCTATGCCCTCTCGGCCCCAGAGAAGCTGGACCGCATTGGGGCCTACCTGTCAGAAAGACTGTCCCGCGACGTGGCCCGACACAGATATGGGTAAAAAACAGCCTTCAACCACATAAAAAATGTATGCTTTATGAAATTTATTAGCTTCAAGGTTTAATCCCTTTTTTGGGAAATAAAAAAGCAATTTTTCAGCAAAGAGTAACAGACGACACTATTCATATAATTTCAGATGCTAATTATGTTTCAAACATTAAGGTCCTAAAACTTTTACACGTATGGCCGTAGTAGCTATCAATAAATTGTGGCTCTGTTATGTAGAAATTTTTTTTTTATTATGACAAGCACCCTAAATTAATTAATTATTTTAAAAGATTTAACAGCGGAATACAATTTTTAAATAATCCCTAAAAAGTCCTGGTACTCAATTCCAGCACGTACCGTCCCAAAGGAGCAGAGCAGTGGAAATGGGCTTTAATTTAACCTAAAAACCCCTAACAATTTACTGTACTACTTACTTTAATCTGTGACTTAATTTTGGCAAGATCAGGCAGGAAATACAAACTTGAAAACGTGTGTGGTGTAGTGAGCATGTGGGAACAGTGAGATAGTAACACAGACAAAATCAGTAACAGGCAGACAGACACTCCTGAATGACCTGAAGCAGGAAACCCAAGATTGTTTATACTGACACACACGCAGTGGACAGCGATGGCATTTAGCTACTAAAACCTATTGCCGCATCCCCAGCTAACATTCCCAGAGCTTTAGGCAACATTACATAAATGTCTAATCAAAATTGGCAGAGAACGTTAGCACGATGATATTATTATCGCGACATCCTTTTAACATAATTAGTATTGAAAAATATTATTTCACAGCAGCGCTTACCTTGAATATGCCATCCAGCTTTGAACTCATGACCTTAGCGCAGTGTTTCTCAAACCGGTCCTCGGGGACTTTCCCTGCGAGTTGGGAGACAGCAAAAAAGTGGACCGTCTGGGAGTCCCCCTGGACTGGTTTTGAGAGTCACTGCCTTAGCGGGGTTACCTGTCACTCTACCGTGCCCTTTTTTTTTTAGTCTTAGTTGTAGTAGTAGTTTTAGCAGTGGGGTAATGTTCTGGGAACATCAGGAACACATCTGAATGTTTCCATACCTTAATTATAATGGTCAGTAAATGCTCCTAGAGCAGAAGCTAGAGCAGAATATCATTGGCTGGGTTGTTGGGCTGGTGCATCGCCTCTGTCTGTATCTCCAGTTATGTGTGCATCGCCATGGAGGCCCTGGACCAGCTGCTGATGGCCTGCCACTGCCAAAGCATCAACCTGTTCGTGGAGAGCTTCCTGAAGATGGTACGCAAGCTGCTGGAGGCGGACAAGCCCAACCTGCAGATTCTGGGCACCAACTCGGTGGGTGGCACCTTTCCGGCTGGTAGTACCGCCCTGCCGCGGCTTCTCCCACACGGACCCCCAGCCAGAGGCAGCTGACATCACTTCTCTAATATTAGCTCATTTAGGTTGCTGAGGAAATAGTGAGCGAAAGCCCACTCCACAGGCACACGCCTCTTTTTGTCTTTTATTTATTTGTCCAGCAGACATAATGCTAATTTGTGGAAAGACCAAAAGTTTCCATCCATCGATCTATCTACCCACCCATCTTCCAGCAACTTATTCAGCACAAGGTGATGCTGTTGGCTGATAGCCTACTCCATTAAATACAGGACACAAGGCAGGGGAAACACACACTTACACACACTCCAAAAGGCAATGTTTTGGATCTTCATGTAGTATTTTAGACATCTGGATACTTATAAATCCACAGTACAATATTAGTACAATACAACACACAATACATACATTTCTGCTGTTTGGGCTGGGAGAGTATATAATTGGCACTACTTCCCATCACTGAGTGAGATAACATTTGTTACATATCACCATATTTATATAGGTATATAAGTGTAATTTGACAATGTAATTCACACTAATTGTCAGTCATCAAGATGTCCATCAGAGAAATATTTACTTCGTAATCTGGATTATGATATTGTACTTTGACAAACCTCTCAAGAAAGAAACAACTGGGACTGTTGTGTTTCCTTTGTATTTTGCCACATCCGTCCGTGTCTGTGCCTGAGTTATCCTAAGGGGCTGAGATATGGAGCTGAAAGATTGAAAAGAGATTGCTTTGGTGGATCAGGGCCAGCCAATCAGGGGCTCTCAGCTACATTTCTGATGTACAGGAATCCCTTTTTGCATCTAAGTAGACAGCACGTATGGTTTTCTGGAACAGGATGTTGTTGGTGTTGGCGGGATTACTCCTGTGTTACGGGAAGATGATATCATTTTGGTGCAGCCTTCCAATTTATTTACTTTGGGGCCGAAAAAATGACGTTTTAAATGTTACAAACTGTAACAATTTCCATTGAAATCTTTATGCATTTAGTTTTCCTCTGAGGTGCACAGAGAAAGAGGCAATTACTCTGCATTTGGTCTCCAAAATGCAAAAAAAAAGTATTTGTATTTAGCGCATTTTTATTTTGATTAGTCATTCACTCCTGGTTAAATGACATAAAACTCAGAAATTAAAAAAGGTGGAATTTTATGGCCAGAAAAAACTGAAATGCTAGATGGAGTAACCTTGGGATTTTTCTTGGGCTATTTTATAAAATGCCATCGAGACATTTTAGGTAGGTGGTTTTTGAATTGGGGTCACAGTAAGGCATGGCTATCGCTTCATACCAGGTCATCACAGGGGTCCGGAGCGCATTCGCTCAAAGAGAGCAAATCAAAGTTTCCTAAAGGGCATCCGTTTGGGAGGCGGACGGATCTGATACAAGCAGACCAAGAAACTCCAGCACTCAGCAGAAACAAAGTCTGTTTTTGGAACCAGCTGAGCCATCATGGCACTGTCTTTAAATACCCCATTGCAAATTTGTTTTAGCTGTCTAGTCTGGTGTGTTTATTAAAATATAAAGTGGAATTTCATGAGAGATATATTTGCATGGCCTAGATGGTTCGATGGATATATTTATAGGGTTGTTTACCAGTAATACTTGGATTGCTGCTTACCCTCCGTTGTTAAAAAGAAAAAAAAAAAGCAGATTTGCAACTTGTTTGAAACCGTAAGCAAAAAATATTTTTTGAATTGAATGCATTCCAGGAAATACATTTTAGATGATTCATAATGACATATAATGGATTGGGATTGCAGATGTACCGTCCTGTGATGTGCACGGAGCTGTTTGGGTGATAAGTATTTACCCCTTTTATCCGCCTAGTTTGTGAAGTTTGCCAACATCGAGGAGGACACCCCCTCGTATCATCGAAGCTATGATTTCTTTGTATCCCGATTCAGCGAAATGTGCCACTCCACCCATAGCGACCCTGAGATTCGAACAAAGTGAGTCACGTACGAGAGTTTATGACCTAAGGCCGTGTCTCTAAGTAGCTGAAGCAGATTAAAGCCAAAGTAACTATTCTTAGTCAACTTACCTCACAACTGTTAAAATCAATCCTATCTATGTTTTTAAAAACGCTATTTGCTCACTGCACAGAGAGTTCCCTCATTGGACAAAAATGTCAAGCCGGCTGTACCTCTCAAGACAATTTTTTTGCCGCATGTTTATCCAAAAGTCGAAAACATGTCTGGTGTGAAGTCAGCGAGATCTCCCCATCCGTCTCCAAGGATCCGCATGGCCGGCATCCGGGGTCTGCAGGGGGTGGTAAGGAAGACTGTGAATGATGAGCTTCAGGCCAACATCTGGGACCCGCAGCACATGGATAAGATCGTTCCATCATTGCTGTTCAACCTCCAGCAGGAAGGGGGCAGAGAGAGGTTAGTGTCCTCATATGGTCATAATGACTGCCAGTCTACTGTTTAATGCATTAGGGTCAACAAACAGAGACAGGTGCTTCTGTATTTTTTAAATCTCTTAAATGGAAAAAAGTACAATTTTCAGCACGAGTTAAATAATCTGGAAGAATTCACGTTTCTGAAACACTTGATTCTGGCATTTTCCCTTCTTGTCATTGTGATTGAATATACTAGTAGATTAATGTGACTGACAAACAAGTGTAGCTTTAGCTGCCTGTTACATTTCTTAAGTGAGGAATACCAGACAGTAATATTTCACTACCAAACTGATCATTCTAAGTTGCATCTCGCCATCGCCTTTCAATGTTTCTCTTCATATGCTGCTAATAACATTAATGTGAAGGCATAACGCTCATTAACTGTGTCAATGTACCCGAGAGAGGACAGACTGATTTGAAGAGCTATTTTGAAGCCCTTCACAGAACATCAAATTGCATCTTTACTTTGCACTATAAATGATTACTTTCCATACACACTCCAAACATTACACATAGTACATGGTAGATATTACGTATCAGTGGTTTATATTGTTACAAAGCCTTTGATTACAGCATAAAATATTCTATGGTGCACTG
>JAODKL010007332.1:34125-53722 GCA_026780765.1 Petrocephalus schoutedeni
ATATTCTATGGTGCACTGTGTGCCTTGTGCTGCCTGATCTAAAACAACAGGGAAAATTGAGCCTTTTCTCATCTCATTTTTTAGAATAGGTGGACAAATAACATAATATCAGTAACATTTTAATTGATGCTGTGATCTAAAATGCATTATGGATACCATCGTAATGCATTATAATGGTCCGTATAAGTCTTAATAAAGTGTTACAGCATCTTCTATTGACAGGCATTATAGTGTTGATTATAACATCATAAGCTCCAATGAATAGATACTATCATAATGCATTATAGGGGTCGGTATAAGAAGTAGTGATGCTTTGTTCAGTATTATGAATGTATCTATAGTGCATTACAGCTGACAGCTTAATAAACCATTCATAATGCATAATAAACATGACTATAATGTGTTATGCCTTTTTAGAAACATTTATAATAAGAAGGTAATAAGAATCGGGTAGAATTATTATGAAGGGTAGAGATGTATTTAAAATAAGACTCTCGGTTCCAAAGTGATTTGTAGGCACTGTCGGGGGAAGGCGAGGGATATTCAGCGCCTAAGCCCTGTTTTTTCCCCACACGCCTCCCCATCGGGGAACTGAGATTGAAAGATGACAAATTCTTGTTGGTGGTCATGTCCCAGCGATGACTGTGCCGGGGGGGGGCTTTCGCATGTAGGCGATCAAGTGACTAAGTGCATTTGATCACGTGACGCCCGTGTACCTACACACGTGTAATGATGAATCATGTTAACCCCCCCCCCCAGCCAGTCACCCCCGCCGCTGCCACCATCAGAAGTGTCTGAGAAGGATACAGACAGCGCGGCTGAGCTGACGGAACGATGTTTCCGGGAGCTTCTGGGACGTGCCGCTTATGGCAACATCAGAAATGCCATCACGCCCGTCCTTATGTGAGTTTGTGCTGGGGCACCATGTATGAAGCAAAAACGAATGGCTTACATTAAATTATACATAACCTCATAGCAAAGTGCTTTGAAAGCGAGTGACAGCTAGCAGCTAGCTCAGAACTGGAGGGACGTGGGAGCGTGTTTCTTGGCGTCAGTGCACCATCCTCGCCTGTCTATTTTCCAGGCATCTCGACAGCCACTCTCTCTGGGAGGGCAAGACCTTCGCTTGCCACTGCTTCAAAATCATCATGTACTCGATCCAGGTCAGCTGCATGTCTGATGTGTGGAGTGTTACTTTGCGAAAGTACAGATGAAAAATAAAGTGCAGTGGAAAAGTACTAGATTCTCCCATGGGAGTTTCAGAAACAATGTGGATGATACGCACACCTGCGTATCATACATCTGGATAACTGCTGGATGTGCACATTTCCTTTTTTCTTTTTCTCATATTTAATTTAAAAATACTTTTTTACAGCATCATCACATTGTTTAATGTTTTCTTGTAAAATGTAAAAATCATGTGCATAATGTTGTTCCTCCCATACAAAATTACATTTGAAAACTATGTTAGTAGCAAAATACTTCATTCTGATTCCCTCCAAGTCTCCGTTTTCTGATTCCCTGCCCTTTTTTTGTCTCTCTTTCTCCTATTCTCAGTCCCAGCATTCCCACCTAGTGATCCAGCAACTTCTGGGCCACCTAGATGCCAACAGCAAGAACTCTGCCACAGTGCGAGCTGGGATAGTGGAGGTGCTCTCTGAAGCAGCTGCCATAGAGGCCAGCGGCTCCATTGGCAAGTGCCTTAACATGGTGAACTTAGTTTCATACATTTAGTTGTGACATTTGGCCTCTAGAGGGCAATAATTTCTAATACCCCCAAAATTATTATTCAGAACAAAAAACTCTTTTACCTGCATCAGATTCAGGATGGTCAGCACTCCCTCAGTATCAGCCTGGGATTAAGGACTTACTTTGTAATAATAGATTATCCATTTGTTTTTTAATCTTTTTGAAAAACAATCAGGAAATAACTGCACCAGACATCTGTTGACAAAAGTTTAAACCAAATTAGAACTGCCACCCAAGCCCCTCCTACTACGTAAGGATTAAAAAAAAACTATTGGGTTGGTCTAATTTTAAGTATAATGTCTAATTAAAACGATCACTCTGAAAATCGCTACTAGGAAGAAACATATACAAAAATTTTTTAGGGCTTTGCATAACAGTATCAATAATCATTTATTATAGAAAATAATTATTTAATGCTAAAGGCACGATTGCTAGATTTGATCTTGATCAAGGAAGATTGACGATACTCTTAATGTGGGATTTTCTCTTCCTTACTCTCGACATCCCTTTATATAACTCTGCCTCTCTCCCGCTGTCACATTGAGTGATAATCTTTTTTAGTAGGTGCCAAATCCCATAATTATATCCCAATATCCTTGGCTCTGAGCTGCAGTCTCTAAGAGTCCACCCCCGCTGCTCACTTCCCCAGGGCCCACGGTGCTTGAGGTGTTCAACACCCTGCTGAAACAGCTCCGCTTCAGCGTGGACTACGAGCTCACTGGTTCCTACGACTCCTGCGGCAACGGCGGCCTCAAGGTCAAGGTGCATGAGGAGAAGCAGCTGCAGGAGGCGGTGATCAAGATGATCGGTAAGAGGCCTGCAGTCATTAAAATGATTGGTAAGAGGCCTGCAGTCATTAAAATGATTGGTAAGAGGCCTGCAGTCATTATAATTATTGGTAAGAGGCCTGCAGTCATTAAAATGACCAGTAAGAGGCCTGCAGGCTTTAAAATAATCGGTAAGAGGCCTGCAGTCATTAAAATGATCAGTAAGAGACCTGCAGTCATTAGAATTATTGGTAAGAGGCCTGCAATCATTAAAACGATTGGTAAGAGGCCTGCAGTCATTAAAATGACCAGTAAGAGGCCTGCAGGCATTAAAATAACCGTTATGAAGCCTGCAATCATTAGAATGATCTGTAAGAGGCCTGCAGCCATTAGAATGATCAGTAAAATGCCTGCAGTTATTAGAAAGATCAGTAAGATGTCTGCAGTGATTTAAATGATTGGTAAGAGGCCTGCCGTCATTAGAATGATCAGTAAGATTCCTGCAGTGATTTACATGATTGGTAAGAGGCCTGCCGTCATTAGAATGATAAGTAAGATGCCTGCAGTCATTAAAATGATCGGTAAGAGGCCTGCAGTCATTAGAATGATCGGTAAGAGGCCTGCAGTCATTAGAATGATCAGTAAGAGGCCTGCAAACATTAAAATTATTGGTAAAGGATCTGTATTCAATATATACAGACAGTCATTGGGTAAAAAAGGTCCCTCTTACAGACAACTCATACTTAAGATGGGACTGCTGTAAATGCAATTGTTCATAATAATGAACACACACATTACTTTGTGACACTTTGTGAAAACATTATACTGCTTCAACAGTTCGCTATCTCGAGGTACAGTACTGTACCATAGGTAGTTACTTTTATAATTACTGTCTAATCATTATTGTTATTTTATATTGTATTAGTATGATCTTTCTGACTCACTTAAAAATTCGACTTGAAGACAGACTTAGGGAACAGATTTCTTTCATAACCTGGAGACTGTTTGTATCGCATGCTGTGGCAGCCAGGTGAATCACAGTATTCACAATCAATACATTATTATAATCTTAAATATTAACTAAAGTTATTTAAAATCACAGACGTTAGAACACAACTTAAAATGTTATGCATACGCTCAGTGTGCATCTGCTGGCTTGCTTCCAGGCATTGTATGCTTCTAAACACACTCCATAGCCTTCTTGTGCTATAATCCTGGCTGGATAATTATTGAAACATTATTGATCAATTTTCTTAATTTATATTCTTATATGTACTAACCTGCCTACTCCTGGTGACGGCTGCAGTGCCTATGTGTAATATAATTAAAAATAATGATATAAAATAAAATAATCTAGTTACATTACATCATAGTAACAGTAGGTAATACTATACGCCCATCATTCATCGACAGAAACCTTAGTTTACCTTTCTTTGTTTTCCTTGTGTTGTTCTTTTCACAGTAGATACATTGTTACTTTCTCCAAAGCTCGTACCATAGTTATTGTATGAGTATTTTGTCTCCAGCATTGCTGACACTGTATCTGCTCTCTGTGTGCCCTAAGGGTCATTTGCCAACACCCTGCCTGCATACCAGTGCTCAGAGGTCATGATGTTCATCATGGGGAAAATTCCCATTCCCGGAATGTACCCGGCCTTTGGATCTGCCACTTCAGGGTGAGCCTTGGCCTCTGCATGTTAATCAGTGAAATCGTAGGTCTCTAGCACAATGATCCGACTATTACTGTAGTACCTTTAAGTTACAGGACAGCCCCTGGCATCGCTGGCTCGACTTGGTGTGGTTTTCATTCAAATGATTTTGCCTGTTTTTACTGCAGGGTTGAAAATTGCAGAATGATACAAGTCATGCTGCTGAAGTCATTGTTGCAGGTGAGAAATATAATTATTATACATTATCTATATTATTAAAAAAATTGTATATATATTATTATTGTCACACCAGATGAGACCTTAGATGTACTTGTTTTTTGAACAGATTGGGTATTTGCATTTCAGAGCAATACACAGTGTCTTCCTCTCTTTCTGGTTTTTCATCTCCCGAGAAAGTCAGAATGTTGCTGGGAGCTGGCAGCCAGAACAAAACAACTAGGATTCTAGAAAATTCTCAGAATCCAGAAATGTCACAGTCAACCTAGACATACATTTTAATGACTAAACTGGAATGATTAATGTGGCTGTCGATTTTTTGAGGCGCTCTCTAAATATATAGAAAGGTCAAAAACTGAAAAGACAATGCTGGGGTGACTTGGATACAGAAGTTACAACAGCATTTGTTTTTTTCTAGAAAAACAAAGCCTATTTACTAGGTTTTCAGAAATAACCAAAAGCCATTAAAAAAACACAAACTATAAACAAAGGAAAATATGAAGAAAATCAACCAAGAAAAGAATAATAATTCTTCGTCATGTTAAAAATTTTATAAATATCTAGTCAAAGTGTTTGCTGTCTCCTCCATCCTCATCTCCCCAGGTGACAAAAGGCTTCCGGGCCACTAACATGCTGACAGCTCTGCCCAGTTCCTTTCTGGACCCTCTGCTCTCCTCCGCGTTGATGGAGGATGCTGAGATCCGTCTCCTGGTCCTGGAGATCCTGGTCAGCCTCATCGACAGGCATGACAATCAACCCAAATTCTGCATGATCAGGTTAGATGTTACACCCCAGATTGCACAGATCTCACCGAATTACCGAGTCACAACGCAGCTGACTACCATAGTCCTTGTGATGTGACAGTTGCATGCGCAGAACATGTGACATTAATATTAACATTGCAAACCTTGTCTATACAAACAGCACAAATAAAGCAAAACTGTAAAATACTTTAGCCATAATAATGACTAATGCCACTGACTTTTACACATCTGTTCTTGTGGTTCTCTTATTTTTTGGCTGTGCCATTTCCTTTTTTAAGTAGGTGATTATTTTAGCTTAATGCTATTTTTTGTGTGTTTTTGTTTACCCAGTACCCTAATAGTCCTTTGCAAATCATTTATCACTTATGGAAACTAATGTTTCACTTTTTGACAAATGTTATGGTTAAACATCACACAGAACACATTACAACTTTTGTCCAAAAAAGAGGCAATAATCTTTATGTAAACTTAGACTGTCCTCTTTGTAAACCCTTATTCGTAAACTCTCCTTACTCTTTGTATTCACAGCATCATCCCTGACATCTCCCTACTGAAGCTGAAAGTAGACAAATGCTCTCGACAGGACAATCTCTTTATGAATAAGGTGCGTTCTTAACCCTCCTTCCTTCTAGAGATGGTAATCGCGGGCTATATTTCCTGAGACTGGGTAAAAACCAAGTTGAGAACTTGATAGCAGCCGTCTTGATGCAGTAAAATAGTGACATTCAGGGATAACATACTGTTAGACTGAGCAGTATAAATAGTCCTTGCAGTAATGTTATGACCTGTATGGATTCTGGGGGCCAGCATTCCCAGCGCCTGTACCGGCACATTTTCATGTCCTGCAAAGAGGAGAGCAGCACCAGGCCACACTTCGAGGCACTGTACGCCCTGCTCGCCCTCATCAGTATGGAGCTGGCCAATGAAGAGGTTCTTGTGGATCTCATCCGTTTGGCCCTCGCCCTACAGGTAGACACTCCGCCTAGAAACTTCAACTTTTTCCAGTGCCATCCCCTGTGGTATGTTTGAGCTGTCTGGTCTGGTTTTGCATGTGTCTCTTCAAAGGACCTGGTTCTGGCCAATGAGGACGGCCTGCCAGTTTATAATCGCTGTGCTGTCCATGCCCTGTGTGCTGCCTACCTGAACGTCATCAGCCAACTGACGACCGTGCCGACCTTCTGCCGGCACGTCCATGAGGTATGTGGACATGTGCGGGACCACACAGCTGTTGGTAGTCTACAGTAGTCTACAGGCTCAGAAAGTGGATTTAGAAACCCGAGGCTACAAATCCGGGCAAGTGACCTAATGCTCTACCATTAAATCAATAGGGCAAATAGTATTTAATGTTGGTTTCTTCAGCAAGATATCCACTTGAGCAAACTGTACAGCGCGTATGTGTTAGCTAACAGATAGCAATGTTATTACCGAAGTCATGTGATAAATAGCAGCGCAAGAATCTGATTTTAGCATCTATTTCCACTCAGGTCATTGAGAATCGACAGAAGGACGTTCCTTATCTATTGCCCGAGGATGTCTTCACTGAGAATCCCCAGTGAGTGCATGCATGTGTTTATGTAAATGCATTTCTCTGCTATTTTACTCACTAATGGACCAGCTACTTTGAATGTTGCACTGATGTTTAGCCAGTAAACCAAGGGCTCCTGGAAGTGCCTTCTTCAATGGGTAATGAAGTTCTTCATTAGTCTTCTTCCTAGCTGGCAGTGATGCAGTGATGCAGTGATTCAATTCAGATGCATTTTATGGCATCCACACTGCCTTTCATAGGTACAGATCACTGTCTATCCATTTATCATTTGCATATCAAAATGCATCTTATAAAAAGCCTCATATGTGAAATCCAGGTGATGGATATATTATATCTGAGTTCTGTTAAATATCCAGAGAATTTTGCTTACGAAAAGCTTAATGTCGCAAAACGATTGTTTGGCAATTCGCTTTGGAACTGAGGTTTTGGACGTCTTTCATATCATTTCATGATTCTCGAACCTCTTGAAACCTTCTAACTAGAATCCCCAAGACACTGGATAATGTAGAAGGAGGGATTCTGTTCCTTCAAAGCAAAATCACAGACGTTCTGAGAGGCAGTGGGTACAACACTGAGAGGCTGGCCACTCCATACATTCCACAATTCACAGGTAATGTCCATTACTAACGGGACATTACAGCTGCGATCTGTAATTGCCATGGCTTGCATTGACAGGCTGTACATTTGTCATAGTTGGTACATGAGGAAATATTATTATACAATATTTCCAGATGAGGACAGACTTTCGAAGAGGAAAAGTATTGGGGACACTGTCTCTCTGCAGATGGAAGTGGACTCCAGCAACAGCCCAGAAAGAAAGGTGACTGGATAAGAGCAAGTCACTGTCTCTCCCAGCAGCTGATTATTACAGCATATTAGTTACCGTCACATGCTGTCAAAGAATAACCTGGATCAGGGGCATTGGGGAGGCATGGATACTCTGGCAGATTCACCCCATAGCTAGACAAAATCTATCAAGGCAGAAGCACTTGACAAATTCTATCTACCATGGCACCCGTATTTGTCAACCCAGGCGGGGGGCCCAAGGTGACATTTTGTCAGGGGCCCAGAATTTGTATTTATGCCCCTAACCTGGATCTTGAATGTAGTTCAGATTTTTGTCATTTAGTTCCCCATGACCTGCACCCTTTTAGTCGCTTCTTGGTGTTGTGCTAAGGCCACATTTCCCGTCTGTTTCAGTGCACTCCTGCGGAGGAGATCACATTCGAAATTTTGAAGAAGGCCATCGGTGAGTTATTTTGTAGGGATAATTCATGCAGAGAGCATGCCTTACAAAAAGGTTTATACACAATTATTTTTATAGGTTTTGGTTTTGCTAAATAGAGAAGACCAGGATGGAAAGATCTTTACTGCCCTAAAATGATACATTTAGAACTATTAAAACACATTCTGTGCTAAATGTTACACACTTTCATCAATAGTCACCATGCTCATAGATATGCCTTGCAAATTCCTCAGTGAATAATGCTGGTACTGAAGAACAAGAGCGAGAACGTAGAAAACAAGTGGTTGAGAAGTTCCAGAAGGCCCCCTTTGAGGAAATAGCTGCCCATTGTGGTGCCAGGGTAGGCATTCTGTTTTTATTAAATGCATAATTTCCTCTATCTACTAACCGCTTATCCTAGTCAGGATGGGTTGTCTTCATTACTTAAACAAAATAACTGCAGATAACTTCCTATCAAGCCCCTGTTCATAAAGCCTAACGACTGTTCGTATAATAATTTGTAATACATTCATAAAGCATTATAAACATGGCTATAAATATGTATAAAAAGGCATAGCACATTATAGTTATGTGTATTATTCATTATGAATGCTCTATAAACGTCTCATCTCATCATTGTAGATGAGACCTTTAAAGAGGATTCATAATCCATAATAATGCATAATAATGTGATATGCCTTTTAATAAATAGTTATAGCTGGGTTTAAAATACTTTATGACTGCATTATAATGCATTGTGAAGGTATGTGTAATACAATATGATGACTGCTTTATGTAATGTGTTATGTAATATATATTTTTTAACAAATCTAACTGATGATAAATTTGAAATGACTAATTTTGTTTCCTTTTACTGAGCTCCTCTTAATTGCACAGAAAAAGACAAGTATTTAGACTTTTTATTTTTTTTTAACAAATGACAAATCTCTTTTTTTGCAGGCATCGTTACTGCAGAGTAAACTCAATCAAATCTTTGAACTCACCATCAGGTATGCATTGCCCAAAAAAACATAGATGGGAAAACAAAACCCGATATGTTAAATATGTGAGGCTTGTCATGCTGTATAAATTGTTTGATCTGATTCTGTGAAATTGAGGCTTTTCATGCTGTATAAATTGTGTGATCTGATTGGGAGGAATCGTTTCTTTTTAAACCCAGGCCTCCCCCAAGTCCCTCTGGCACTTTAACTGCGGGCCAACAACAGGAAAGATCTGTCCCTGTTTATGAGATGAAGTTCCCCAACCTCTGTGTCTACTAACGTGTGTGGCAAGGAGATCCTGGCCAAAGGAGGTGGATTGGAACAGCGCTGCCTCTATTTCCCTATTGGAAAAATTCAGAAATACGCCCATCTTTGTGCTCTTATTCCTCTTGTTATACTGTTGTGCTGAATCCCACCTACGTTTTCTGTAACAGTAGTGACAGATAACAATGATCCCTTACAATCTTTTCTGCTCCGAAAAAACGCAGGAACTGACACGACGTCTCCCTGCCGCCTGCGGTTGTCGAAGCCCTAACATTGTACATGGTGGTCTCTTGTTCCTTTGCACTGTTGCTACCTTGGATATAATCGTGAAGAACGTGGGTGTGGGAATCCATGTGCAGAGGGATCAATGGTTTATTCAGAAAATCTAGCTGAACCAGAATCCAAGAATCACAGTCAGGAAAATCTAAAATGTCAAAAGCCAGAAGGAGACTGTCACAAACCAGAATTGGAATGCAGTGCTCGCGGTTAGTAAATACAGACAATGATTCAGAATACAGAGATGGATCACAATACGAATAATAGCTCTCAGAACACACTTTGCATGGAGTGACTCGTAATGCTTTGCACTGGGGAAATCCAACAAAGGAGTATTTATAGAGGTACTGGGGAAATTAGTTGCAGGTGCTAAAACTCTGGTGCTTTTGACCAGAGAAAGCTAACCCGACTTTGGGAAGATCCGGGATGGCACCCGGATCTAGTTTTGTGACTCATGACAATACTAAGTGAAAAATGTGAAATATGAATGATAATTTTCTAGTAATAGAATTGTATATTTTGTTTCGGTTGTACGCAATAATGCAGTGTGTAAACATTACACTTGGTGAATTCTGGGAGCTTGCTGTAAAATTTAAGAGAGTCTAGATTTTGGAGTAATATTATTTATGGTTTGTGAATGAGTTTCCTTGATTTCTTGATGACCATTTGAAGTTGGTCTATGTCACTTGAAATCTAGTTATTCAGGAATATGCTGTAGAAGACACGAGTAACAAACATTATTAAAATGGATAGCATATATTTAAGATTCACCCGTTAATTTGATCAATCTGTTATTGTATGTGCATGACGTTTTTGTACCAAATTTAGCCACTGAAGCTCCTCACCAAAGAGCTGTAATTGAAACTGCAGTATAAGCGCTTAATGGTAGCTGCTTGTCATAACCACACGACTCCAGAACTTTTAGCAGTGGGGGTATCAGATATAGATGTGAAACTGAATTTCAAACCTTTTCACTGTCATTTATGGTAATAACTTCAAAATGAGAAATCTGCAGTGTCATTTTGTGATGAAATTATGATGTCATTGTTAGCCGTTAACCATTTTCTGAACCGTAATTCAAATCTGGTAGAGAAGTGGATCATTTGTTTTGCTGTGCTTTTATCTGCTATTGTGCTTACACAGTAAGATTCTTTAGAAATAATTTGATTATGAGAAATTTATGATTCACATCATTTTGTGGGCTATATTATATTATACTGTATTATTTATCTTTATATGTAATTAACATGTCTATCTCATTTTTGATTATGCAACTGTACATTGTTTTTTTGTGATTTTCTGCCAGATATTTTCAATTCACGTTAATTTTAATCTTAATTGTCGTCCAGTGTCATTATTTGTTTGTAAAAAGCATTTGCTCCTAGCAGCTGTTTGAATCATTATATGCTGGTATTGCACATTTTAATAAATGCAGTTTTGCCCCCCAAACATTTTGTTATTGCTTGGAATTTGGTGTCATTTTTTTAAAGCAACAGATGATCTAAAGCTTGGTTCCCCAATTCTGGTTCTGGAAAAAGGTGGGCCAGGAAGAGTTTTGGGGGGGCAAGAATCCAGCACATTTTGCACATTTCCCTGCTCAAACAAACCTACTAAACCTGATAATTTGCTTTGAAAGTGTGTGTGAGCAGGAATATTTGCAAACCGTGTTGGATTCTGGCCTACCAGGACCGGAATTTGGGGAACCAGGGTCTAAAGTATACCTAAGGATAGCTGCAGGCCTGTTTTATATCTTTCTCGTCTACCTGACAGCAGTAGTTTGCACAGTTTGAGGCTGGGTTACTGGGACCCTTGACGATTTTGACCTGCTTTCCCCCAGCACCGCCTGGTATGTATATCCCGGGGTTAGTCCCCGGGCAGTTTCCATGGCGTATAAAGGTAAGACTTGCACTGTGAGCAGCAGCAGGAATCCCATCTTCTGATAAACTAGCACTGCAAAGCTCGTTTTTTGATTTTGACAAAAGCACCTTAATATTAACGTCAAATTTAACAAGAATCTCCTTGTGTTTCTTTGACATAACTTTAAAGACGCATAATGCATTTTATCTGCAATTTTCTCATCTCAACAAAGAACGGCATGAATCTTTAAGGCGAAAGTGATTAATTGTCATTGTTAATAATAATAAAACAATAAAATGCTTCTCTGAATTTAACCCATATGCAACATAGCAGCAGACAACTTATTCAGCACCTGGGGGAGCAATACCTTGCTCAGGATATCTCAGTGGTACTCAGCTGGTCAGGCATTCAAACCAGTGTAGGATCACACACATACACAGTGCGGGCACCCAGGCAATAGGCTGAATGGAAGACCAGCATTCCATGTTTTATAGCCTGGAGCTGGGAACAGCACGGCACCCCCTGTAGTGGCCTAGCCCAAGAGGTGATGCACCATTAGCTACAGAGAAGAGGATGGGACAAAGGAGACCAGTGTTTCCATAAACACACACACACATGATCAACTGAAGAGCAAAGATTGTTTTCTTAAGTTTTGCAGTATATGTGATGTATATGTGTTTGTCTCTTATTTAGCATCAGTATTTAAATATGTTTGATCTGTAGGTGTCTTTAGACAATTGTAGTGTTTCACATATTACCCTTATTAGTGTGCCTCATGTATTATTCCTTACCTAGACAATTATATATATATATATAAGTATACAAGTATAGTCCACATTCTCATGTGTCTCTCGGAGAAATTGGGAATGAGTTAAAGTAAGGTAACTAAGTATGATAGAGATATTATAGAGTATTAGACTGTAAGCATTAGAATTATTTACTTTGTGTAAATACTGTAAGAAAACACCCCTCCTCTCTCTGCATGTGGGGCGACCTGCAGTAGGCTTACCTGGTCCCATAAATTAGCTATTGGCGCCTTTTTCTCTCTCTTTGTCCTTTATTTTCACATTGAAGGAACGAAGCAATGTATGTTAAACATGGGTATGAAATCCCTGTAGCAAATCAAGTTTACTGCAAATTATAATTTACCAATGTTAATTAGTACTGTTATTTTAATGGAGCAACAACAACTCTCAAACCAACCCACAATTAGGACGTGCTGTATAAATTGGAATATAACTTCAGTAAAATATCCTTAAAAGTTTCAATATTTTGTGATGTGCAACATAATCATGCATTCTATGCATTCATGGTAGTAATTAGTGTGCACAGTCTAAATTAAAGTATGAATTAATTAATATAGATTGTACAAGGTTTGAACCTAGATTGGTATGTCATGTATATCATATGCGCACAATAGGTCACTTCATCGGTGTGAAACCGCTACCAAGCTTCTTAAGTCCCAAGCTCGTCCTCAAGTATCACGAGGCTCTCTTTACGGCCGAGAGCAGACCTGCTAGGTTACAGGGTGAAGCTGGTCCCTGGATGACCATTCCAATTGAACTAGCGATACTGTGAATTCCATTCATATTCTGGAGCTAAATCATCCAGCAATTGATTAATTGGGACTTCTAGCATAATATTTCAAAATTTATTACCAATTCATTAATTCAGCATTAATTAATAAATAATTTCCCCAAATATCAGTGGAGACACACATTTTTTTGAGCTGATATTTCCTACACCGGCAACCTTTCCATTACAAGTTGGCTTCCCTAATCTGCCCTTTAGTCCCGTTCTGTGTTTACATTCCTATGAGCAGTCTGGAAGTGCATCCATCCATCTGATTCCCAACTTCTTCTCCTGGACAAAGTAATATGGGAGCCTGTAGTTTATCCCCGGCATTATTGATTGGTGTTATATGGTATTCCAATCAGGGTCAGCCTGATTGGAGCACCAATAATTTGCTTAGAATATAGTACAGTATACGAGGCTCACTCTCATTGCTTTTGAGATGAAAATGATAAGAACAAAGTACTTGGTACTGTAGTACTGTAGAGTACTGTACTTGGACATAATATGATTTTAGCACAAGTGACCATTAGACAATGCTGTGGCTGCTTCTGAGAGATGCTGTCGGTATATGAGCCTTAAGCTGTGATATTCTTCTCTTGAAGAATAATATGAAACTCTGACAGCTGAACTGAGGCCTGCATTGATCCATATGGAACCATTCTCATTACGCGACTCACAGCTTTGAGGCTTTCTCTTAGATATTTTGTTTACCATGGCAGCTTGAGCTGTGGTTGTTATTTATAATTCTGTTTACTCCCACTATAGGACACAATTGGTTTGCCATAAACACCCCCCAAGGTTGATTCTTTCTAGAGTCAATTTAAAAAAAAAATAATGATCATACAAACAAAAGCCGGCAATGCTGGCAATGTGACAAGTAAGGACCAAAGAATAAAACAAGTAGCTTAGCTTCTTGCTAGGATATATTGTTGTTTTTTGTACTTTGAAGCTACAGTCTAAGATGGTGTTTCAATGCGACCAATATTGTGGGTATATTCTGTAGCAGAACTGTGAAGGTTTGACCTTTCCGTCTACATGTCCTATTCTTTATTTTTCATATCGACGTTGCCAGTCAGCTGGGTTGAGAATATCAATAAGTGATGCTAAAACTTTCTCGTCCTTGCTGTTGGACTCACTCATAGACAGTGTGGTGCATTTAAAAGAACAAAAGGGAGTTTGAGGAGAAAAGCGAATTAGAACTGGTCGCCAAGACACATTCATCTTCTGCTGTATGGATATATGTTGGATTCTATAGAGATGATAAAAAGAAAAAACAAGGAATTTGTCCGCATGTCTGTTGACATAACGTGTGGCAGCACCATCAAGTTATAGACTCTGTTGGACAGTTAATTCTGGTAGTGACATATACTGTATATATATGTGTGTGTGTATATATATATATATATATATATATATATTTCCCCCCAAAATGTATATAGTGAAATATATATATACTTGTATATAAAACATTTTATTTTTAACTTTTCTTTTATAATTATTTGTGCTGATATCTTAGTGGGTCTATTTTTGTACAGAAATTTAGATATGTAGAAAAAACAATACTGTTGTAGATCGATATCTGAAAAAATAAATTGGTGTAAAACTGACTTGACATAATTTAAGTGCAATGGAATGGGAAATGTGTGTGAACAATGAACTGGGGAAAACATTTTTGCCTGGCAGAAATGATAAGCATGACTGCGTTTGTGTATGTACCTGTTGTCATTTCAGTGTTTGCAATGTCCTACTAATATGCATATACTAAACATGTTCTCCTAACTTTACATAACTATCAAATAAGTGAAAATGTTTGCAAGAATATTTTTATAGTTTCCAACAAAGTAAATTAATTTACAATACTTCTGTACATCTCAAAAAAGGGCTCTGTCACATTCTATAATCCTGTATTTAATCACAAAAGCATTTCTTAATTACATTATTCAGAATTTATTTTTGACTACATCGTGTGTTAAGGTAGCTGATACGGCAAACCCTCGTCAACACTTGTGACATCTGTGTTTTTTTGGGGGGGATGGCAGAGTGACTAAAAAGTGGTTTATTGGAAACGCTGAACGGAAGGTGACGTGACTGTGTGGCCTCCTGTGTCCCTGACAATGGCCAGGCACCACCTCCATCACTGCTATTGTGGGTTGCCCGCACTCTTCTTCTGCTGGCCGTCCTTGATCATGACGTTTCTGAACAGAGTCAGCAGGGGCTTCTGGCTGCGCTCGTCCCAGGACTTCATGAAGCCGCCGTAACGCTTGCTGGCCGGGGGCTCGTTCCACCGGAAGTGGCTCATCTTGTAGGGCCTGTTCTTCTTCTCCTGGATGCTGGACTGTGGATGCTCACTGGCCAGGCCGGTCTCCCCCAAGGCATAGTCTAGATCGTGGGGGAGGTCACGCTTGTCCTCCTCTGGGTAGACCCCCGTGGACTCCTCCTCCAGGCCTCCGGCGTACACCTTGATGGGTCGACGCTTGCGCCCCACGGGTTTGCCCCAGCGGAAGTGCTCCATGGAGTAGGAGCGCTTATTCTCATGTGGCAGCCCGGCTCCTCTGTACCCGGCGAGCGTCTCCTCCTCGGGGGTGGGCTGGGTGGTCAGCAGTACAATGCTGTCGCTATCGTCGGGCTCTGACGGCGGGTGAAGGTGCCCGTTCCCGGGGTAGATGGGGGACTCAGCGGTGAGGTCAGATCTGCATTGCTTTATACATTCCTGAGTTGAAACATTATAAACCGCCAATCAAAACTGATGTTTTCTTTAACATGTTGTAGTTTATATAAGTAAGGATAATTTAAATTTACGTTTCCTATTTGATTCATATTTTGTATTTTATTCTAAGTCGTATTCTGAGTAGCATATAGTGACAAATATATTTTTTTTATTTAAAAAGTTAAATTTCATTGAAATTTAAAGGTGTAAATTGTAAATATCGCAGTAGGTCTTTATTACAAATCATATATAAAAAGAGTGCGATTCCAGTCAACTTGTCAAAATTGTCTTTAGCAGTGATGCACACTCTTCAATTCTTCCTTTCTGAAAAACACATTTACATACTACAAAATGTTATTTGCAATTTAATTATTTCCTTGAACTAAGTGATTTATTAAGGTCCGGATCATTTTTAGATATTGTGTGCAGCTATGCTGTGTTGGAGAAATGTATCGATTGCAATTATAATACTGTTATAGGGGAAACATAAGACTATCCTATATTATCTCTGGCAGACTATTAAATTTGAATAGGTTGAATAGATAGAGATACTGGACAAGAATTGTTAGATGGGATGAATGGGTATAATTATATATATGCACATGCATGCACATTTACGATACTTCCAGGGTCCGTTCATATACAGGAGGGTAATGAAGCAGTGGATGCTGGGACACTCACCTGGATGCTCTTTTCTGAGCTGAGATCTCTGCACCTCACATGCTCCCAGCATTGTCCAGCCACCCCCTGGCCATGCACACAGAGCACGGCCACAGCCAACAGCCAAACTGGAACCAGCATCGTCACGCCAATGACTGACACGGGACTGCAGGCACAATGTTTCACCCAATCACTCATCACAAGCGTAGCGGTTATACTCAGTGATTCCACACCTGTGTTCTCCTCCCACTCCCCTCCCAGGCTATCAAACTCCCAACTGCCTCACCGACGCTTAAACAAAAGGTCTTCACCTGCATATTAGCATTATGATATTATTTCACACTGCATACTGTTTATATGCACAATCTTGCACCTGCTGTGTACTTCTATTATTGTAAAACTTATAAACTTGACTTTATGTCGCTTGTCTATAGTACTTAATTCACATATGTAATTTACATACATATTACTTGAAAAGATTGAAATGAAGGAAATTTTCTTTAAAAAAGTGTTTTAACAATAGCTAACATACATAAAAAAATTAAAAACCTTAAATGTGTACAGAACATTGATTTCTTACTACATCATTCTAGAACATTCAACGGTGTTACTGCCATATGAGATTTATAAATTTTTTTTTTAAATAAAAAGACTTTTAAGATTTCAAAGTGAGCACTGACTTTTATAATGAATTAACGATGCAATTATGGAAATGACCATGTCTATTTATTACCCCTCCTCAGGGATTTTTAAGGCATTATTTTCGAGTTACATCAAAAAATCGGCTTACGACGGTGGGAACCAAATAATGAATTAATGACAATAAAGTACTTGACTTGATGTTTTATTCAGTTTGATTACATTTCTTAAAAAGTGCTTAGCTGGTATTTTAATGTCATTCAAACTTGCTCGCTCAAAATGTTCTTCAGGTTAGTCAACTATCACTGTACTTAGTATAAAATATAAATATGTATAAAAAAGTAAATAATTAAAGTGTTTAGGTAATATATTTCTCTAATGGTTTATTGAAGACAATGACCTAGCTAAAAGTCCCTTCATGTGTCACATAGAACCATTTCTCCCATAGCCAGAGAGTACAGTTACACCATGGAATTGTTACTCTCATTCAACACCACACATATACAACCTTCAAATAGAAGTCTTTGCTTTGCTTACTTGCCAAATTGCTTTCCTTGCTCACCTTTTCATTTCATATGTGAATTATACATAAAGAAAAAGCCCAACAATGATTACACTGGATATTTATAAAGCTACTTATTATCAATATATTCAAGTTACAGTTACGACAGAAGCCCAAAAACAGATATTGTAGCATTAGCAAATTTCTGTGGTCACAAATGTCACAATAGCATAAACGCCATATATGATGCATGTTTAAATCTTTTTACCTGCTTTTCTTTCTTCTCCTGCAACAGGTCTCTTGTTCTCAGCTGGTATGATTTCTCTCCTTCTGTCAGCTGCTTTCCGACCCGTTTGTTCCCGGTAAAGTCAGAACTCCAGTTTTCCCTCCTTTTATACCCATACCTGCATGACAACCTTTTCAAGAGTGACACTTTAGGGAGATATTTCCTTTTGTGTCCCTTAAGATAGGGGAGGCGCTAAGGGAAAATGCAGCACACATGAACTGCAGATTCGCTTTGGGGGGGGGGGGGTCGAGCATCACTAGCATCTGATATTGGGGATTATTAAGTAGCTGCAACTTCTTGAACTTAGGATACAATTTCCCTGCACTGGATGTGGAGGGGAAGGACAGGTGTTAATGAATGCATTGAATGGGTGAAGGTCAGATTTACCCAAACTGGACCTGAATTAATTAGGGAATCCCCCACCGTAAGAGACTGAAAGGACAAACGGTGTCATTACCAGGATTACTCTAATCTCTCCCTTAAAATTGGACAGACAAAAAAAGCCAGGAGTCAAAATTGATGAGTGAGTAATTAAAATTAAATATTTAACAATGATCCATCCATCTACTACTCACTTGGTACAGGGTCACTGTGACTTAGCAGTAATGATTCTTTCAAAATAGACATTATTTTTTGTGTATAGATAAAAAAAAAAAATCTTTCATCTGTGTTTCTGTTTAAAATAGAGTCAACCAAATGCTAGCAGCGAAATTTAAAATTCACTTGATGTCGAAACCCTTGTTTTCCTTGCTAAAGGCTTTGCTGCACGCGGAAGAGAAATGGAGATACAAAGGGGCATTAATAATGAAGCTTTTTTTAAAAGCTACTGCTCCTGAGGGATCTGAGGATTTATCACTGAAGAGAAAACACATACTGGGAATAATAATAATAATAACAATCATACTACAGGCTCATCACCATTAAAAACTTACTTTTGCCACATGCCAGATGTTTATTGTTTGCAAGTGGTTGGATAATGGAAATCAGGGCCTTGTTTCTGCATATATTTGCCATTTTCAAGGAAGAAAACATATATGCAATCATCAGTCTTCAAAATGTCTATCCTGGACAGGGTTCTGGAAGGCCTGGAGCTTGTTCTTCTCAGTATTGGACACAAAGCAGGGGCATTTGCTGGATGGGACACCAGTCCATTGCAGGGCACATATACACTATGAGGAATTTAGTGATGCCACTTAGCCTATGTACAGACATGCTGTTTGACTGAGGAAGGACACCCAATTGACACGGGGGAGCGAGCAAAATCAAGAGACGTTAGCATTTTTCAAAAAATTCTTTATTTATATTTTTACAATATATAGTGTTATGTGTTTCACTTTAAAGTATAAATACTTTAAATGCAATTTGAAAGGGCTGAAAAAGAATTGCTCCCCATGGTACTCTGAATTATCAGCTTGGAAAAAGCTTATAGTATCCAGCTTTCAGCAAGTGAATTGCCTACGACCGAGTCTCAGGATACTGTCGTAATGTCATTTATTAAGGCATAAATTGTGTACTTTGAAGGACATCATTCACCGCAAGTATACCATTAGAACGGGAACCTAACCTTGGTTTTTTTTCCCCTTTTGTGACGCATTCCTGAAAGCGATAACATTTGAGTGTTTTGTTGTGGGCAGCGGAGGCTTTTAGTGATAAATCACTTAAAGAGTGACTTGGCCAGATTAAAATCTAGGGTATTTCAAGAGTGTATTCTGAGGCTTTCATCTAGGGCAAAACATGTTTATTTTGGAACTTTGAATGAAACTTTAAAAACTACGAACTGCTTTTGTATAGTATATAATAACATATAAGTAAAACACAAGCACAAGATGAAACAACATGCATAAACCTGTTCCAGAACACCACTTACCTAAAAATAAATGGAATATTTTTTAT
>JAODKL010007356.1:7296-25140 GCA_026780765.1 Petrocephalus schoutedeni
AAGCAGTGTATGGGTATTCTATAGCCTAAGTCTAAGCAGTGTATGGGTATTCTATAGCCTAAGTCTAAGCAGTGTATAGGCATTCAGTTGATAATGGATGCTTAGATGTGGTCTGTGATCAAGTAATATAGGATTCCAATAAACCTAATATGGAATACGAATTGAAGCTATTTTGAAGCTGAAATAGTATAGAGTTACAGTGAATATTAAAACTAAATAATTCAACATTTATGATTATCCTAAATGATTTAAATTGGAGGTCCCATTACCCCAGATCCTTATTAGTGTGGGGCATGTGAATGATCTAAAGTGACCTAAATGTGTCTGACTGGCATGTGAAAATTGCATGTTTAGAGCACATCTTGTCAGTTAATGACATCAGCTGACAGAACTGGTGAAGAAAGAAACTGATCAAAGCCTGTTTCCTTGTACTAATATTGCGTGTAAGTATCTAGCCTATATAAGTTGAAGCTTGTGTCAGCAGGTTTTGAGATAAACGTGTTTAACCTTAGGGACAAAATGCATTTAAGTATTCAGCAGCTCCACAAAAGTAGCTCGTGTGTAGCACTTAAACCCTGTGATATGTGTACCCTGAGGCAACGTAACATGACTTTTTGGAATGAGCCAACAACTTAATAACGAATGTGCTTTGAACATGTGCAACTCATATTTAATTTATACGTCTTCCTTAAGGTTACTTTCTTTAGGATTACGTTTCAGAATAATAAATCAGTACCCCTTCTTTCTATCTTGTGTTTTACTCTCTAACCAGTCCTCTGACTATTAATATGTTACACATTAAAGTACAACACATTACCATCTGCTGTTAAATTATTTAACTGCATTATGTTGGGGCTCATATGCTACAAAATGGCAAATAAACATGGAAATAAACTAAATTAGGCAATTACGGCACTGAGTATTTCTTTTTTCTGTATTTTATGCATAATTATAGTTTTTAGTACATTGGCTGTTGATCTATGGATCCAATTGACTCGTATTCCTGTTTTTTCAGTGCAGATGGAGAGTTTGCTGTGACCCACATGACCAAGGCTCACCTCTTCTACACGGGAATGGTGCGCTGGGTGCCCCCAGCTATCTACAAGAGCTCCTGCAGCATCGACGTCACCTTCTTCCCCTTTGACCAGCAGAACTGTAAAATGAAGTTCGGCTCCTGGACGTATGACAAGGCCAAGATCGACCTGGAGTGCGTCGAGAAGACGGTGGACCTGAAGGATTACTGGGAGAGCGGGGAGTGGTCCATAGTGGACGCTGTAGGCACCTACAACACCAAGAAGTATGACTGCTGCCACGAGATCTACCCAGACATCACCTACTACTTCATCATCAAAAGGTTGCCTCTCTTCTACACCATCAACCTCATCATTCCCTGTCTGCTCATCTCCTGCCTGACCGTGCTGGTCTTCTACCTGCCTTCGGACTGCGGTGAAAAGATCACCCTCTGCATCTCTGTCCTCCTCTCCCTCACAGTCTTCCTCCTCCTCATCACTGAGATCATCCCTTCCACCTCGTTGGTCATCCCCCTCATCGGCGAGTACCTGCTGTTCACCATGATCTTCGTCACGCTCTCCATCGTCATCACCATCTTCGTGCTCAACGTGCACCACCGCTCGCCCCGGACCCACACCATGTCGCGCTGGGTCCGGTCCATTTTCTTGGGCTCTGTCCCCCGCTGGCTCTTCATGAGGCGTCCGGCTGTAGCCGAAAGGCGGCGTCGGGGCCTCCCGCACCAGCCGCCCCGTAGCCGCAGCCAGGTGGCGCTGCTCACCTCCTCCCGGAGCTGGCAGCAGGAGACCGACGTTGATGTCTGGGACCCACCGATCCCGTTTCCCCAGCGATGCCTGGATTCCAGTTCTTCATCTTCCCATTCCTGCCTGCACCACCAGCCAGACTGTGGTGTTACTCAGTCCCTGGGTCTCCAGCCGGACCCCTCCCAGCATGAGAGTGCCAGCATGGAGTGCCACCTTGCTCCCCCTTTCTCACCCAGCGTCATGCGCGCACTGGAGGGAGTCCAGTACATCGCAGACCACCTGAAAGCAGAAGAGGCTGACTCCTCTGTAAGTGGTCTGCACCACTGCGTACACCAGCCATGGAAAAAATGTATCAAATCAATTCAAAACCTAACTGTGGTGCTGCTGGTAATATATCTATTTGGTGTTACTAATTAGTGTTTAGCTCTCATTAAATGAGCTCCCTATCTTGGTTTCATTAGAGACTTATCTTTCTATTGATGAATAATAACTGATTACTTTCTGTATATCTTGATTTTATTTGCTCAGACAGCATAAAATTACTTCAGGGGTTTAATTTACCGAACCAGTGAAAGGAACCCTTTATTAATTTTTTTTTTGGTTCTAAGTATTACTCTTAATTATTTTTCCACCCAGGTAAAGGAAGACTGGAAATATGTCGCCATGGTGATCGACCGCATATTCCTGTGGATGTTCATCCTCGTGTGCCTGTTGGGTACCATTGGGCTCTTTCTACCACCCTGGCTGGCTGGCATGGTCTAGGCAGCCAAACTGCAAACCTCACAGGCACTGCTGGAAGGGCAAATGTGCTATTCCACCACCAAGCACACCCTCTGGAGAGAACTACTGGTCATTAGAGGGCATAGAAAACAACAAAAAAGCCCATTATTATTTTTTTTAGTAGAAACTCCAATCTAGATTGAAGTACAATTTAAATATTAGAGCTGGCGTAGGATCCAAAAATCACTCTGCGCTACAGAATGTTTCTCTTTTACTTAACAGTCCTATAAAATATATATAAAAATATATTTTTAGTAAACCTTACATGCTTTAGATTGGGTCGCTGCTGCATTTTGCACTTATGAATTTATTTAAAAAAAATAATAATTAGAATTATTTACTATTATTATGTAAACATTGTGTTTTAAAGTCATTGAAAGAAATTATCTTATAGTTTTGTGTGTTTCTATAATTGCTTCCGTAACAAAATAAAGGAATGATTACTGTTATGTTATTACATCGAAATTCCAAAAACACTTTATCGGCTACAGGGACAAGGAGAGGCTGGAATTTATGTCAGGTAGGGGTGCACCCTGGTTTAGATACCAGGGGCCTGCATCACAGAGCAAGATTTGTTGATTAGCTAGATAGCTCATTGGATTTAAGGTACACCAATTTAAATGGACTTTATCTTTGTTCACTTACATTTAGCCCAGACTACCTTACATCTGAAAAGTTATCTTGCTTACCCAAAAATCCAGCTTCGTGATACAGGCCCCAGTCCATGGCCAGGCATATACACGCACATGCATAATTATACGCGGTGGCCAATTTAGAGACACTGCTTAGCCTAAGTGCAGCTCTTCAGGCTACAGGCAAAAAGCCATCCAGGAAAGGGAGAGCATGCAAACCTCACGTACCAAGCAGGGGAGGGACATGAAGTGCCAGCCCTGGAGGGTGATGGAACAGTGCCAACTACTCTGCTACCCCTGAGAAGGAGGACGCAAACTCCAAAGACACTGAGCTCTTACATTTTCTAAAAAGCCTTTTAAAAAATAGCCATACTGTAAGAGGAGTGAAGGAGATCACTTCTGGTTGACCTCACTATATACCTCTGATCAGCTCAGTGGTATGATATCACACTGAAAACACACTGATTTTAATAAAGATTCAATTTATTGACATATTCCCATCACCTAGTCGGGTTAATTCTACAATGCAAACATGCCAGTCAGTCACAAGAAATGATGTCTGGAGACAGAATATCTACTTCAAACACTGAAAATGGTTCACAGTGTGTGAATTTGATAAATATTCCCATGTGAAGCCAACCCTCATGCCAGTAGGAATATTTCCACTCATTGGTTTTTGAAATTGAAAATGTACCTAGAGAGCAAATATTTGTGTTGCACATCTTGAATACCAAAAATGTTTTTTCATCAAAAATTATTTGTATATAAAAAGAGAAATGACCCATCAGGTGACTGCATAATTATAAATACACAACAAACAATCTCACATGTAGGAGTTGTGGAATTTAAGAATAATTTTTAATGTGTACAGATGGTGAACAAAATGAAAATTCAGGAGATTCTTGTTAAAAAAGGCATTGTTTCTTTGCAAAGTATGTGTGAAGCAACTCAAATGAATCTGCTATACGGAGTGTATAGTACTACACTGCTCATATAATTCTGATCACCAGTGTTAACTGGCATAGAAAGAATCAGGCAAGGCACCTCAGCCCTGGCTTATGTATGTTTCGGCTAGCAGTTAGCATTGTGGCTAAGGCTATGACTGTATGACCTGAAGACTGTCAGTTCAAGTGCCGCTTGGCTATTGCTATTGTAACTTTGAGAAAGGTTCTTGACCTGAGAAACAGTGCAAGGAAACAATCGTATGTTACTACCGATACAGGTGACAGCCGACTTAAAAATACTTTTTAAAACTTAAAAGCTGTTCAGTAGTAACGGAACTGCCAAATGACTAACTATCCTGTTCATGTTTTTAATAGGAATAGTAATTTTAATTAATATAAGGTCACGATTTGGTGTTGCATAAATTTAGTTGCTTTTGGTTTCCTAAATTCCAGGTTTGTGTATTTTATTGTAGCTATTTGGAAAACGAAAGCTCCTTAGGATGAGGTGTGGATTTATGTTGTGTCAGTTTTTTCACACCACTGTTTGACTTAATGAACTTTCTTAGTGGTCCCACTTCCATTTTGAGATGAAATTTAGATTAGTAACATTTATAAGGTGACAATGACATATGGGCAAAATGTCAGCAATGTGCAAATTCACAGACAGGCATCTCTTTAGTGAGATTTTCACAA
This sequence comes from Petrocephalus schoutedeni, assembly GCA_026780765.1. NCBI lineage: Eukaryota > Metazoa > Chordata > Actinopteri > Osteoglossiformes > Mormyridae > Petrocephalus > Petrocephalus schoutedeni. The sequence goes on from JAODKL010007356.1 coordinate 12,118, forward strand.
CCTGTATGATAATATGTAGGGAAAAATACTACTTGCCAAATGCCAGGAATTGTATGGTCTGTCAGAGGTAAATTGTGTAAAGTAAAAAACGATAATTACAAAAAATGTCAAGTAGCTCACTGAGCTCAAGCTACCGGTCCCCAGCCAAGGGAACCATCGAGACATTTCGAGTCGATCTGAGGAAGAGTTACAGGCTAAGACAGGCGCTAGGACTCGGCCGGCTTGGCTAGGTTGGCCCGCACTCGAGCCTGGTCCACCGCGTCCAGAAGGTTCTTGGAGTCCACCGCTAGCGTGTGGGCGGCGGCCAGCATCTGCCTCTTGCACTCCTCCTTCAGGGAGGTGACGGAGTTCTGCTGGGCTAGGCGCATCTTACTGATCAGCTCCGCCATGTCTTTGTTCAGCAGCTTCTGTGTGCCTTCGATCTGAATGAGCCGCGGGACCAGAAAATAACCCTTAGGGGCTCCTTGACCCATTTTAGGATGAAGTCGATACCACAGGATCCCTCATCTGTCAGCGACTTGCTTACATCCATCTCGTAATTATTTAACGTTTAGGTGAAAGGGGACGGCCCTTGGTTTTTCGCAGGTGGAATTCTGCTGCAGACTGGACAGCAGCCTGAATCACAGCATCATTCACACCATGAGAAAAAATAGAACTTTGATCTCGATTTATATACCCCAAAGGTAATTTAAATGAATCACCTGGGTGTTACATAATGAGAAGCTGCAAGGCTTTTTGTGATGCTTGGACACTTCTTGTGAACATGATAAACGGGATGGTTTTTATCAGAGAAGTACAGTAGTGTCAAATCCAGTTTAACGATATACTTATACATGCTTATGTAATAAAAATAAGTGAAGTTAATATCTATCAATTATTATGACAAAGTATGAAAAGTATGTCTCAAGGAGCTGAGGTGAGAAAAAATAACTGACTCAGTCGGCAAGTGTTGCATAAAACGGCGATATAGATTTTTGAATATTAATACAGGGAAATTGCGATGGGTGTTAGACAAGCTACTGGAAAATTAACTCTGAATGTGAGGAACAAAGGCAGACAGAGAGAATCGAAGGAAAGGAAAATCAATGTAGGGAAAGTCTAGTTAAGAAAGATTTGATTAGCTACCTCTGCTCTGATGGAGTCATGGAGCGTGGGTAGAATGTCATCGACGCTGTGAATCAGGCTACGCAGCGTCAGCCCTACTGACTGAGAGAAAGAGAGACTGTGCTTAATACCTGTTGCTACAGTGTCTACACCAGTGTTTCCCAGCCCGGTCCTCAGGGATGCAAAACAGTCTATGTTACTAGGAGCTGGGCGGGAGCAAAAATGTGCACTGTCTGACAGGGGGCTTGGAGGGAGCAAAATCACGGATTGAACCCTGCACACTGGGAACCCACAAAACCTGCCGTTTTGGAGATGCGCTGACCTTGTGGTTTAGCCATCACAATTTGGCCTTTGCCAAAGTTGTTCAGATCTTTACACTTGCTCATTATTCCTGCTTCCAGGTGCCATTGTACTGATATATGAGTGTTACTCATTGTTACGGCTGTTTAACGTTACGGCTGATCGGAGTACATTTAAAGGACTTCTGCAGGGTTTTCCATCCTCCCACCTTGACTACGTCCACGTACTGCGATGGCGGTAGAGTGTTGACCTCATTTTTCAGTTGCACTACGGTCTTCACCAACTCCGTGACAAAGTGGTACACCTGATCATCAGAGCGGTCCAACTCCGCGGTCGGCGATTGCTGGGGGGGTGGAGGTTTGTGGTGAAAATAAGGTGGGGGAAACTCTGACTTTCTATTTTCAAACAGCTTATTAAGGAGCAAATTTAGAACACAGGACTCGTTATCCAAAGGCATTTATTGGTGAATATTATTAACGCAATTTATTATTATTATTATTATTATTGTTATTAACGGCATTATCATTAATGCAGCTTGTTTTTAACGTGGGACCATTTTGCAGTAAATCCAGGTTCAAGTTCTTGGAACAAGCTGCGGAGTCTCACTCATGACATAAAGATAATAATGTTATATATCATGGCCATGTTTTACTGATTCGTTCCCACAACATATTAAATCATTTTACTCTAATTTGTTCCCTCGTTTTAGTTAAATCATAGTCATATTTTGTTCATTTGTTACCTCATTTTACTTATATTGTTGGTACGTTTTATTAATTTGTTCCCTTGTTCTACTTAAATTTTGGGTACAATTTACTAATTCGTTCCCTCACTTTAGTTCAATCGTGGCCGTATTGTATTAAGTCATTCCCACGATATATTAAAATATGGCCACAATATATATAGAATTTTTATTGTTATGTCATGATTGAGACACCGCAGAAAACAATACTCCCCTTAACACAGCTTATGCCAAAAAATCATTTTCACGATGGACATCCAGAGTAAGGGTAATCTGCTTAGATAAACTACAGTATATACAGCAATGAGGTTTCAAGGAGAGTAGAACATGGCAGTAGACCAGTGTTTCTCAGTCCTGTTTCTGGAGCCCCACTTGCCAGGGCGTTTTCACTCCAGCCTGACCTTAATTAGCATCAGGTAATGGCCTAATAACGAAGGCGGTATGTTCTAAGCATTGTGGGTTTGACCAAAAACTTTCTGGATTTAGGATTGAGAAACACTGCAGTAGACGGTAATAGAGTAGAGGGTACTGCGTCCTCCCATGGTGTTACCTGTACTGGAAGCTCTGCTGGCTTCTCTTGAAGGTCTTTAGATTCAGCTTGTAAAAGAAGAAAAAGAGATGGGCAGTCGTTAATAATTTTGAGGGCAGTAGCTGGTATCAGAGAAGAGCAGCTGGTTATTCCTCTGCTTTCGTTGAACTTGGCGGCCCACACGTACACATGCCTTCTCAGTTAGCAGGCCCCCGGGTCACACATACACATGCCTTCTCAGGTAACAGGCCCCCGGGTCACACGTACACATGCCTTCTCAGTTAACAGACCCCCGGGTCAAAATTTTAAACCACGACGTACACAGTCAACTGGAAACACTGGCTAATGTGCCTACGCTAAAAGTGTAGTCCGAAAATCAGTCATTACGTTAAGGGTAAACAAACCCATTTTGTAAAACATTTTAAAAATACAGTTTTTCAGACAATGTTTTTGTAAATATAAAGCCGCCTCATATGTTGTTTATTAATATGTAGGACAAAAATGTAATTTGACTTAGAACTCACTTTCAGCTGACACTTGTTCATGCATCTGTAAGAAATAAAGACAAGTTAAGCACCTTCAAAACTATTTACAAGACATCCACTATTCCACTAAATCACTAGGCAGTTTGTGTTACAAAACAGGCAACATACCACAGGGATTTTCACGTCCCCTTGCGACCTGGGATCCTATTTGAAGCAAAACAGGATTAGCACTGTAAAATTACATGAAAACACTACCAGTTCTATACCATGCCAGGAGCAATGGAACGGCTGTTCTGGTTTTTGTCTGGGCAATGATATCCCAAATATGAAACAAATTATTTTTTAAAGAAGGTAACTAGATTGGCCTGAGACTCCACCCACTCCACCCAGACCCACTGACCTCACCCAGCCTGACTCCACCCACTCCACCCAGACCCACTGACCTCACCCAGCCTGACTCCACCCACTCCACTCAGACCCACTGACCTCACCCAGCCTGACTCCACCCACTCCAGCCAGACCCACTGACCTCACCCAGCTTGACTCCACCCACTCCACCCAGACCCACAGACCTCACCCAGCCTGACTCCACCCAGACCCACTGACCTCACCCAGCCCGTCTACAGCCACCGACCCCCACTCCCGTACCAGAAGCTTCTCCTCCTTCTCCAGCCACTGGTTGTCCTCCACCATCTGCTGCTTCTGCTGCTTCAGGGTGTCCTGCATGCGCTGTTTCTCCATCTCCCACAGCCTCTCTTTGCTGGGCAGCTCTGAGCTGATCTCTGCCTCCTGGCACAGAGACATGCAGCGAGGATGAGAGGCGGCCAGCACTCTCCGACAGCTCACACTTTCATCATCAGGTCAAGCCTTCGTTGTGACGCTCTGTCCCTTTCCAGAAATGCTTTTACGTTATATACGAGGAATGCTAATCTGCATCAGAGCAAAGCTTTTCCTTATATTTGAACTAAACTAAGTGTGTGTCATTAAACTGAGAATGAATTACATTTATTATTAAACATTAAAAAACAAGTGTTCACAGTTGCTTTGAAATGTTCTTTCTTAAGATACACACACTGCTTGTACGTCCTAATTTGGAAATCCCATCCATGAGCCCTTGAACACTAACACGTGGGGGAAGAAGCATGAAACCGTGAATACCGTTTGCTGTATACTGTTAAACGAGGGGGTTTATACATAGTGCAGTTTCAGATTATAGGGCAGAGAAAGGCAACTTTATCTTTGGGCTGAAATATATTTTGCTTTGTTAGCGGCATTGGAAGTTGTGTTACAGAATGTTAACTAGTAGGGTGATTTGTGAAGGTGGGGGACACGAGAGAGGCCTAGCACATCATTAGCCAATGATATGATTTTAATTGGTGAGCGACGGGGGAGGAGCCACTCTGGGGGCCAATTCCAGATGCTCTTGTGCCCCCACCCTTGCCCCCACCCCTGCTGTATTACTAATAATGTATAAATTATATTCATCACAAATACAGAGTAATAAATTAGCCACAGATAAAAACTGATACCACAGTTCTTGGGCATCTAAATGCCAAGTACAAATAAAATCAGTAATAAAAACTAAAGTCTTTATAAGGCGTGTCACTGCTGTACTGTAAGGCAGAAGCAGGCCTACCGCTATACTATGGCGACGAGGAGACATCGGAGGTACGGTTAAGAAACCGGAGTCGAAGGCCGGCTGGTTGGTGCTGGGGCTGGTGAGGGTGGGTGAGCTGGCGCACAGAGACTCTGGGAGCTGTGGAGCAGAAGGCAGACAGGCCCACCCGGGTGCGTCGATACTCCAGCGCATTAAATGCAAAGCACACAGCTGCAATGGCTTCACTAAGCATTTACGAGAAGAGACACATCTAGGGGGAAAGATGTTGGTAGTCTATTTGCCATTTGCGTAAGTGCAAGTAGAGATGTGAAGGAATTTCTTTAGTTTTCGGCTCTGACATTGCTGTACTATGAAACACACATTTATAGAGGATGGATGGACAGATGGACGGATGGAGGGATAGACAGATAGATAGATAGACGGCACATTGCCCCACGATCCCAAAGGAACCTTCAGAAAGTTGTGCTACAGTGCTGAAACTCCATAAAAGCACATAACAATAAAAACACTATTGCAATGCTTAATCATTACCAAAAAACATGCAGCTACTGTAAAGGCAGCAGGGGGATTCCAGCAAGCAGGTCATACGCGACATCTCTCCTAACAATGACATTCAAACTGGCAACCTTCCATTTTCCATTTCCTTTTTTAAAGTATGTGTATAAAACATATACCAATCCTAAATTAGCATTAAAATCCTATGAGGATAATTTGCTATATGGTATTTCCTTAGCTACACTGCTTCTTGAATACATATTATATATAAATCCCCATTATAATTACAACCCCCCCCCCCCATCTGAAGATAGGCAATAGCACATTTCACTGCACGTTGTACTGAGTATAATTGTGTGTGACAAACATAACTTTGAACTTTGAATATATAATTAATGCATGTGGCTTTTTAAAGACAAAATCGGGTTCATTCATAATGTTGATTCATAACACACTCTGTGATATAATTAATGTTATGATAAAACCACACATTTATCTTCCGACCGTTTATCCGGGGCACGGTCATGGGGGGTCTGGAGCCGATCCCAGGAAGTATAAGGCACAAGGCAAAGGTAGCTCTACACTGCGGCAATGCTAATTCATCACAGGGACAAGAACACACGTACACCAAGGGCAATCTAGAGAGGCTAGCCAGCCTAACTGCATGTCTTTAGACTGCTGGGGTTCCTGGAGGAAACACAGCTGCTCAAAACCGGAATAGCAGGCTAGCACAGCACATACAGAATGAAAGGGTGATGCAAAGCCCTCAGCCTAGGCACGGGAGGTCAAAGGGGTGACCAGTGAGCCACTGCACAGCCAATAGCAAAGCCAAACAGAGAGCATCCGAGGGCAGGAGCAGCGGTGTCTGGGTACCTGAGAAAGGAGACCTCTATTTCCAAGGTTTTCAAGTTTCATCCTTGAAGGCTGAAGATCAGAGACAGAAACGTGAGGATTTAAAATGCAATACGGACACTCCACATGGCACAGTGTGGCTCCTCCCACACCTACCTTGGGCGGAGGTTCGCAGATGTTTATCTTGGTGTCAAAAAACTTGGTAACGCGAGCTCGATCCCGCTGCCTCTCGGCCTCCTGCTCCTTCTCCATCTTGTGGGCATCACTGGTAACAACAGGCATACAGTAATAGATGCTTTTTCTTTGGATAAGAACATAGAAAAATTTCAACATTTTGGTTGCTTGAACTGTCGAGGTCTTCTTCTGGCAATATTAGTAAAAGTGTCAAGTCCACAAACAAAGCTATCTTCCTTCTGAGCTTTCATAAACTGCACGCTGCCTAAAGCACAACATGGGTTTTCTGAATATGGATCTAGTTGTTCTGATAGCTCACTGTCTGCTGGAGCTTCAAACCTTCAGAGTTTGAAGAAAATCTGCGAATGCAGTCAAAAAATGCAAAAAGTCTTGTATTTTTGTTTGGTTACTTGTGTTTAAGGTTAGGGCTGGGTTAGGGGTTAAGGGTGTCAAGATTGGGCCAGTTTTCCTCTGAGTACTCAAGTTTCCTTGCACACTCCAAAAAACATGCACTTAGGCGATCTGAATGTCTAAGTCTCCCAAAGTGCCTGTGAAGGCCTGGCATCCAACCCAGGAAGTCCCCTGCCTTGCCCTGTGCTTTGTGGCCCCACATTCACTGCACCCCTGTAACGGATAAGCCTTCATACTACGAGCAGATAAGTGGGCGAGCTATGAGACGCCATGAGAAGTGATGCTACCTGAGTATGCAGACCAGCTCAGTGAACTTGGGCCTTTCCTGGGGATCGTAGGCCCAGCAGCGGCACATCAGCGTGTAGAGGGTCGGGGGACACTCCTCCGGCTTCGGCAGCCGGACGCCCTGCTCCAGATGGCAGATCACCGCCTTGTTCTCTAGCCAGAAGAAGGGCTGCTGGCCGCGGCTCATTATCTCCCACATGCACACCGCTGGGAGGAGGGAGAGGGCAGTCCAACATGGTGACCCGTCTCGGCAGCACGCCCGGGTTTTTCAGACGGTCACAGCAATTAAGTGATATACTGAAATGATTATGCTGCTGAGAATTTTCATCGCAATCCTCTACATTATTATTCCTTTTTATTAATCTCCGAGTACTGTCCAGCCCAGGGGCGTTGGAATGGGGAACTCGGGACCAAAACAGAATATAATGTTAATATGATGCGTGACTGACCAAGGGTAAAGAGGCCCCAGAGGCAGGTAGTCCAGGTCCAGATAGTAAAAGTCCAGACCAAAGTTTTGTTTCAACCAACCAGTTGCGTACCCTGTGACTGTGACTGTTTATATTCAAGTGGATGGTTGAAACAAAATCTTGGTTTGGATCAGTAAAGTTCACTGATCCAAAAAATTTACCATAAGAATAAAGCACTTATTGTCTGATTTGTGATTTGTTTTATTGTTCATGCGTCTGACAGATGTGTATTTATGGTCTGATTAAACCAGACTGGGAAACGCTTACCAAACATCCAGACATCACTTGCCGAGCTAAAGCGTCTGAAGTTAATGGATTCTGGGGCCATCCATTTAATAGGCAATCGTGACAAAGAGGCTGCAGAAAGAATAACAAGAGTCTGATTCCGTAAAGGCTTCACAATGGTGTAGGATGGTGCTAAGTGAAAGGTTTTAACCACACAGTGCTAGTTCTATACCTTTGTTTTCTGTAATTATGTTTTGAATGAAGGTTTCTCCTATATATAGCTACCAATATTGGAATGCAATTTAGACTTAAATGATCCATCATTCCATCCATGATACCAGCTTGTCCTGTTAAGGGTGATGGGATGCAGAGTCTGTCCCAGAAGCTATAGGTAGGGCTGCCACACGTCCAGTATTTGACAAAAAAAAATTGTTAGTCCCGTTTTTAATCAATACGGTTTTGATTTTTGCTTAGGTTTTGAAGCTTTGATTTACCCACACTTGTGCATCATTTGGCACATGGTGGTTGTGGCAAGGCCATACTATGGTAAGTGTCCTTTATTTTCCTGCAAGAAATGTGGCAACCCTAGCTACAGGTGCAAAGCACCCCCCCCCACACACACACATACACAAAGGGGGATTCTCCATTCATTCCTATGGGCATAACCCTAATTCCAACTACGACACACGTGACAAAACATTTTTAATTGCAGTCACAGATTTTTATAAAATTGAGGTTATCCTTGTGCACACCAAAAGTGGTCCCCATAATGTCAAACTAAAAGGTTTTTATCATATTGTCGGGACATTTGATGCCCACAATGTGACATATACATAACCCCCCCCCCCACACACACACACACACACACACTGGCAATTCCAATGGAGTAGCAGAGAACACTCTGCAATGAAATGAGGAGAACATGCCACACACATGGGGCTGAGACTCAAACCCTGGCGTGAAACAGCAGTGCTAAGCACTATGCCAACATGCCACCCTACTCACACCCTATACTGAATTACAAATAGAACTTCAAATACCTCAGTGACTCACCCTTATAATACTCATCCTCAATGTACCGAGACAGGCCGAAATCCCCAAGCTTTACACACTCTGGTGAAGCAACCAGCACGTTCCTCACAGCAATGTCTCTGTGTGGAGAATATTATTACACAGGTTACTCATTTCAGTGGAGCGGGATACAGCCCCCTGCGCAGCAGAGGAGGACTCCGAAAAGCAACAGGAAGTTACCAAGGTCAAAGGTCAACCATTAGCTTGGTATGCAGGCACTTCATTTCCAGTAACATATCGAGAATAACATGTTTACCTATAAGGACAGGCCTTCGGGAGAGAAATTAACAGGGGTGGGAGGTCTGTAAGTTTGCTTGTAGAAAGTTTACTGTTTCATTTACAAAATTGTGCTTAACCTCAAACCTGCGAATAAATGTGGACTAACGGGAAACGCAGTACAAGCCAAGTTCTAACAGTTAACACAACAGTTAACAAAAAGATCAAAGTACACCTCCTCATGCTGTCCATGTGTGAACATTAGCTGAGGGAAGCACCTGCATGTTATATCATTATTTTCTCTGTTTTGTATTTGGACCTTGACCTCGTAGTCAAAATGCCCAGAAGTACATCCAGTGAGGATCTCATAATTGAAAAAATAGCCAAATGTTCTCTGGCATGTTCATATTGATAGCAATATTTTTTTCCTGGTAATTAAGAGATTGTGACAGATGCAATTTATAATCCTATATAACTATTAAATATTCTTTCATGCATTGTTACCCCTTTTAATAAAGAAAATAACTGAATGAACAAATGGTCATATATTTTATAATTTTTAACTGTGATTTACCTTAAAATAGTTGGAAGGCGACAACCCAATTTATTAACCCTGACCAGATCTGCTGTCTAAAGTATTTGTATTAGAGACACATTGAACAAACCACACACTTTGCAGATTAACTCATTAGCTGCTCACAGGAAAACCACACAAGGTCATGTATATAAAAGCCACACATAATCAGACTTACATAAAAAGCGTCTACAGTGATGCTTGTACAGGCGCTGGAGCATATTAAAATGAGCAGTGTTTGCAGGGTAGTAGCATACCTGTGTACGACGTGTAGGCCCTCTAAATAGGCCAGAGCTTTGCAGATCTGCAAAGTATACAGCACCAGTGTAACATTCTGGAGATTGTGCTGGTTTTGCACCAGGTAATTTCCAAGCTGAAAAGAAAGAACCACATAAATTATGTTGAGACACTAGACACTGACCACTTATTTGCAGTTATGTCGATTTTGGAATTCACATGCACGTACACACAGACACGCACCTACCTACACATGCATACACACACAAGTTTGCAGTCATATCTTTGTGGGGATCATCCATTCATTTCTAGGGGAAAAACACTAATCCCAACTATGACAATTTTAACCCCTACCCATCCATAAGTAACCAAACAAAATACAAGTCTCACACACCCTACTCACACACCAGGAACCTTGCGGCATGTGGTGACAGTAATGCTCACAGCATCAGCATGCCATCGAATCTTAGCAACAGCTTTGCTGTTTCCTATGCTGCTCTAATTTTAAACACTATACAGATTGTATAGAATAAATCAACATAAATGAATAAATGACCATTTGCAAAGCATACTTTTAATCACCCAGTAAACACAAAACAAACCTTTTCTACATCAGGAACACATTCACTAAGCTTGAACATCAGTTTAAAAGGTCAGTGTCTTAAGATGGATATTTTTGCGATGAACTGTTTCATTCAAGGCCTACTCACCTCTCCATGCCGGCATATTTCCATAACAATCCACACAGGGTCCTCCTCAATAATCCCAATTAGTTTCACAATGTGGGGATGATCCAGGCTCTTCATTGTCACTGAATCGCACGAGTGATTGTAAAGAGCATAATCGGTTAGTGACGGGGGAAAGCGCTATGATATTTCCATCTGGAGTAGCTAACAAATAACCAGGGTGATGGCGGATTATCGGGGATTACCCTCAAACCCTGTAACTCACCGGCTTCGCTCATAAATTTCTGCTTGACTTCCACGGAGCAGTCCTTGCATGTCTTCACTGCTACACTAATCTTCTCACCTCCGTGCTATGTTTGAAATCACATTTTCCAGAAAAAAAGCAGAATTAATATCTGGCAAAATCTGTCGATGCAATTAACACAGAAGGAAGTTGGCAATTCATTTTTCATATACAGAATAACTGAAATAATTGGAACTGAAACTGGATCAACAATTACGTGATGTGTACTTGCCCGGTTCTTATAAACTCCTTCATTAACCTCCCCAAAGAATCCCTCACCGAGAATTCGGCCTACGATGACATCATCCCTGGAGATGTTATACTTTATCACTGCAACGGGGGAAAACGTCTTCCTTTTATTAGTTCACATTAGTACTGTATTGTATGAGTATCTTGAATGAGAAAAATCACAGTATCCGTATTTTCCATGTTTTCAGGCACTGGTATGAATATTAAAATGTATGCCTTCTGCATACATGTTTTTCTGCATGCTGTTTTACAAAAGGGTCTATACTGCCATATTGTGCAAATGCAAATAAAGGGTTATTTCATTTGATTTGTTTTAATCAGAAAAATGGGCTTTTTCATGCATAGAGGAGCTTGCAAACGCTTGCCCCTGATGCCAAACCGGACTGCGGATTCCTACCTGCTGGTTTCTCATCTGGTATTTCATCATAAATGTCAGACTCTACAACAGAGCAGCACGGGCATTAAAATCGTGCCATTTACACTTATGGGGAAATTATATACATAATGGCTAGCAGAGAATGTTAGACCTACCTATGCTGTCTTCCAAATGATGCCCTTTCAATCCACCTGTAATGTCACTGCTGGAACTGAAACACAGAACACACAATAATGGATCACTTTGATTGGCAGGCCTATTGAAGTCATCACGCATACCGAAACAAATCATTAAGAATTACTCACTCTTTTGGAATCTCTGGCAATACGTTTCTTATGTCCTTATCTGCGGAAAAGAAATATTTAAATATATATGTATATGAATATATAAGAATAATTACGGCAACTGTTTTTGATCTATTGATTTGTTCACCTAAAGCCTGTTCGTTTAAGGCTGAATTAGTAGCGATAAGGAAGATAGCTAAATAGATAATATGATAATATACATAATGACATTCAAAATGAAATGAAAGTAGACTGTCTTACCCTTATTAGGTCTTACGATAACAGAGCTTTTCCGGCCACACTCGATTCGACAGTAACCGTCTATCAAATCGGCCATGTTCTCAGCCATCGCCATGGTCGCCGTGTTGATAGACAGTGGCTGAAAAGCGACAGCAGCACCCGTGTCCAGACAAGCTCTCCTCCAACATAAAGACAGCATAGTGCTCCAGTACTGAAAAGCACTTCCATGATAAACTATGCTAATTCAAATGAATAGAATAAAGAATAAACAACAATAACATCGATTACTATTTGGTGTGGAAGTATGGTGTGATTGTAGAATTCTTAAGTAAACCATACTCATATAAAAAGATTGATCTGCTTTACTGACAAGTATAGTATAGTGGAAATATAGTGTGAGTCTAAAAGTCTTAACTATACCATACTCATACTCAAAAAAAAACGTGGATTTGCTTTTCTGACTATACGAATATAAAAAGTATAAAAGGGGTTTCGCTCATAACAAAGGTCAAGAAGGTCATTGGTGTGACAGTGATGGCATTTACCTGTTTGGCTCCGCTGATCTCGACATGCAAGTGTGCCTTTCCATCAGCTTGTGGGGAACATTTAATACTAGTAATCTGATGGAATTCAGCCAAGCAAACCGGCTGGAACAAGAGCAGCAGACTTTAATTGTAACACTTTTCACACTATATTCACAAGATTAACTTTTTTAGCTGATTTGTAAATAAGATCATTTCATGAATAATATATATAACACATTATTTTGTTTTACACATTTTTCTTTTTTTTACTGCAGAAATCAGTGTATACATAAACTTATCAAACTCTGCTACTCTTTATGAAACTTACAAAATAAAATAAATTAAGTTATTCCGAGGGATGAAAGCCCATTCCTACCAATGAGTTTTTCTGGGTACGCTGGCGGATTCCTTTAGCACCAATGACCAGCTCTACTGCGAGACTCCAACCTTGCTGTAAAGTAACATAAATGAATACAAATATGTAATACAACGTTATGTACAGTGCTCACATAAAGTTTTGGGACGCTTGCTCAATTCAGTAAAAATATTGCAAATTTATTGGTTTCACAAAAATGATTACTTAATTCGTTTATATA
>JAODKL010007731.1:0-24990 GCA_026780765.1 Petrocephalus schoutedeni
CCCCCCCCCCCCCCCCCCCCCCCCCCCCCCCCAAAACTGCAACCCAAACTTTTTCTTTCCTGTTCTTCCACAAAGTAGCAATTATAGCCTCTCCAGTGCAGAGAGACAAGCCCCTGATATTAATTAATCCTGCAAAGGTTGGTGGGGATGGGTGGGGTGCCCCCCCCCCGGCTCATTTCCTGGCTTTTTGGATTGACAAGAGGCTCAAGAAGACAGACCCCCCTTTGAAAGTCCTTCCAGGCCTGACCGAGGCAGAGCGAGGGCCAGGGGTAAGAAGAAAGACCTTCCCTCCCTGGAGCAGAGGACACATTTGATACCGTGGAGCCCGCGAGCGATTGAAAGCTTTGTTAAAATCAGCACTTTTACTAATCTGCCCCTCGCAAGAGAAAGAGAAAAAAAACCAGAAATGCTCGCGTGAGTACCGACGGCTTTGCGCGGGAGCGAGGCGTGCCGGACACCTCTCGCACGGCCAAACAGACGGCCGGGAGAGAAAGGGAGGAAAAGAGCGATGGGGGGGGGGGGGTGGGGGAGAGCCGATTGGTGGAGGGAGGATTAAAGGCTTCATTCATCCACTCGCTTTCGTATTCAAATAGGCCGAGGAGCGCTTGTGAAAGTTAGACGGGGACTCCGGGAGGGACTCCTCACGAGGGGATGACGGGCTCCTCTGAGTCGCGGGACGAAAGACATGCAGCCGTGCTGCTGCAGGGAGACTGTGGCTCAGTGCTGAGCCAGGATAGGGGCATTATGGGTATTTCAGGCCGCACCAAGACACCACGACTGGGATGACCCTTGGAACAAAAAAACAGTAAAATAAAACTGGTAATAAATGGTTTAATGAATAAAATCATTACTTGTTTACTGATATAAAGCAATGAATAAAGATTAGAATTAGTATTTTTTAATTATCTGGAACTGATTTTTAAGGTTATAAAAACGAACTCTCACGGCCTTCAGGGCTAAGAATGCATATTTAATTTAGAAATCTAAAGATTTGCCATATTGGAGAGGTTGATGCTATCACGGTGCTGTACGGCTACACGCTATATCGCGCGGCCACACGCTGCGTAAACACCCGCCCTGGCGGGATCAGGGTCTCGGTGCTCCGTCAGGATCCATCTGGCGCTGTTTACAGCTGCAATCTCAGCTCCGCAAGTTTGACTGACACGCTAGGGTGTGTTTTTTTTTTTGATCCCCTACCTCGTTCGGCAATCTGTAAGGAATTAGAGGGGAGAAGGTTCCGGCGTGGAAGCAGAGGGCCGGCCCGAATGGCGGTTGTTAACACCGCACCGGCAGCGGTAACGGGCCACGGCGGCGGTAACGGGCCGCGGCGGGGCGGAGCGCGGCACGGCGTGTGGGGAGCGGGTGCGAGCCGTTTGTCTGTTGGGCCCCCGCCAGCCCTGCTCTGCTCCGCACCTCATTTACAATTCAATGAAGCGCTCCTCGCTGGGATAACAAAGGCCGCCCAGATGCCTCCTAAAGGAAGCCCCCCCCCATCCCCTTTCCCCCAGCCGCGTATTCGGCAACCCCGGCATCCCGTTTTTAAGGGTCCTTTTCGAACGACGCGTGCCGGTCCACGGAGTGCTGCCGCTGACATTTCCACAGACGTTCCGGCATGTTCCGCCTTTTCGGTATGTCGGATGGCTCTCGCATTTTCATTATTATATTTCATTGTTTTATTATACTTTTAAAGAGAATTGCACCCCTCGCCCCCCCGTTCTCCGGCCGTCTACATTAAGCAAATAGGTGATCTATCAGCGAGGTGCGCGCTCAGCCGCTTGCCCTGTGTGACCTCCCCACCGCGTGTGTTTTCCCTTCAGGCCACGCTGCTCGCCGGAATGACAAAGTTCTGTCACGCCTCGGACTCTGAAACAGCCCGACGGCGTCCGAGGGCCCCCCCCGACTCTCGTTAAAATGTAGTACGAAACGCCTGGGGTCACCGGTTATATTTTGCCAGCGGCCGCGCGGGGCGTGCGGATTCAGGACCGCGAAGCACGTTCGCTCCCGCGCCCCCCCGGCCGCCGCCGCGCTAATAAGCCGACGGGAAGCGCCGGCAGGTGTGAAATTCTCGCCCCCGGGGGGCCTTGCCCCCGCAGCAGGAAGCGAAAACCCAAATGGCTCACCCCGGGGATGCCGTGGGGCGGGGGGGGGGAGCCGGGGGGGCGGCTGAGCTGCGGCGCCTGGCACCAGGGTCACCCCAAGTGTGCCCCACCCTGCCGGCCCGAAAAAAAAACCCCACAATCCCGCATGTATTTGCCCGCAGGCCCACCAGATGTTCCAGGCCGGAGCGGCGTGACGCAGCGAGCGAGTTCACACACGCGCTCGGACTCCGTGTTTTTCTATCATTCATCACCGGGGTGTCAGGCGTCGGGGACGCGGCCCTGCTCCCCGCTAAATGAGGGGGAACGGGCTAAAGCAAACAAGATTAATGGCCAAACCTGATTAAATGCGATTTCTGCTTCCTGCCAGTGTGTGGCCGGGGCTCCGGTCCGAGCTGGCGCCCCCACCAGGCTGCCCCGGGACTCGCAGAGAGATGTTACGGTGCTCGTTTTTAAAATACATTCTACAGTTTTTTTTCCCCCCTATTTTCAATTGTCAGGTGCGTTATTTATAAAGAAAAGTAAGGGCTGTTTGAAAAGAAGAGCTTAGATTTCGGCCTCCGGGGAGTGTTCTTATATAAACCATTAAGAAACTTTTCCCCCTTTGACTGAGGCTGAGATTTTGTAAGCAAACCTCTGCCCTCAGAAAGTGAGCTTTCTTTCTGTTCGACTTCATTAGTGGGACCTACGGTTTCCAGGAGGGTTTCAACAACCTGTCAGCCATGTGCTGAACAGGGGCAGGGCGTCCTCACACTTGGCCCGGCTGCCTTGTGCCGCGCCCGGGCGCGACTGCTCCCCCCTTCCCAGCTGGTCGCCGCTTTCACGCCGCGCGTAACGCTCCGGGCCCGAGCGCGCTTTAGTCATCACCATGTGACTAACATGTCGAAGAAAACGCAGGAAGGGAAACTCTATCGCACAGCAGAATGGAATTCACGATCACTGTCCTTATCTTGTGGCTTATTTGGAGACATTTTGCCCATGAAGACACAAGGCCCTTTTACGGATTTATCGATTTTCATTTAATCACGCTGCCAAGCTTTGGTCGGGACCGAATGGGCCTTGGCTGCGTCTCTGATTTTTTTTGTGTGTTGCATCCAGTTGTTCTTAGTTACTCTCGTCCCCCCACATTTCCAGCTAACACAGCCCCTCTACCCAGGGGTGCTGCGAGAGACTTTGGGCCCCATGAAAGCATACGAGCATGTTATATTGGGCCCCCAACGCCAGACCAATCCGTACAACCCACCCGACTGCGGTTCGGATCCTGGATAGTGAACTGTTTGACAGTCACACCATTGACATCATGTCTGTCTTCCGTACCCAGGCACGGTTAGCGATCACGCTTATATCACACTAGATGCATTCCCTGACAGAGTCTGGCTAACCGTGGGTACGGTCAAGCATTGTCAGCCCAGGTACATTACGGAGCGATCGCACTGGTCAAACGGACTGGACTTTGGCCGTCAGACGCGCACAGGCATGGTACGGCTAGAGTGAGTACCCCGAAACAATGGCTGAAGCGTAATTGGAGCTCAGCATGTTTGTAACATTTATGAAAAAGTGAAAGGGTTTACATTAATCTCGGCTCAGTCGGTATTTCAGCTGTGTTCCTCAATTTTACAGTCTAAAGGGGAGTTGTGGTGTTTGACTGCACTGGTCCGTGTGCAGATGGGATTTAATTCACTCCTCTCTCTTCAACCTTTTAAAATACCTTCTGTTTTGTAACTGAACATGGAAAATAGTGTTTTAATTTAAGACTGTAGTTACGCTTCTTGACTTAATATCCTAATATTGCAGTTATGATAATAAGCTGATATCCGACTGGTGTAATTTGAGGGATTTGCTGGTTTGATAAGAGGAATGTGTACAAGTGAAAATGTGAATGTATCATATCAGAGACACACGCAATAAAACCTGTAACATTTTCATTGGACACAATCTTCTGGGTATCTGTGTGTCTATCCAGGTCTCCATGGTATTATAAGATCAAGAAAATAGATGGATTGCGATCATTTTTGGAGATATAGTTCTTTTTTTACAGATTGACTTTTATCACAAAGCCCTAAAATAATATGAGTTTATTAATATTTTCACCATGATTCTCGAATAAATTCCAACTCATGCTGTCATTTTGTGTTTATTGATTTTCCGTGAAGGGATTCCTTCATTGTTTTAATAACCCAGATTTAATAATAGGAATAATTCATGGCCCCTTCTCAGATGTGTGAGACTTCAAAGCACCCACCAGCTGCTGAAGCTGCAGAAAATGTGAGACCTTCTTCACAGACATTCGGGCTGTGTGTGTGTGTGTGTGTGTGTGTGTGTGTGAGGCATTCAGGCTCTGTGTCTGTGTGTCAGTTTGGGACAGAAGCTAGCTAATTAGGTCTCACAGTTGCTCATTGCTTACAGGATTGCCTGTCCCCTTACTGTACTTTAAACCAACACCCCCCCCCGACTCTGCACCCTGGGACAGAACGAAGAGTGTTAAACACACACAGTCCCACTCGCACGAGGAGGTGGCAGAAGGCATCTCGGGATTAATGTAAAGTCGCCGCTGAATTTCATACTTCTCGAGAGACGTTGAGCTGATTCCCGATGCATCGCTTCATACCTCAGCGCTCAGTACACAGCCCGGAATGTCCAGATCCATCTGCGTTCCAAAAGCCGGGGCGTTTGGAATTAATACTTACAGTTTCGGGTATCAAAGGGAAACAGAGGGGAACTGATGTTTTTAAAGCTTTTTTTGTTGTTTTCCCTGGCCTGGAGCTGGTCCCACTGCAGTAGAGAGGGAGAGCTGTAGACAGGTCATCACACGCGATTCATCCACTGCCGGGGGGGTTCTGAGCTCCCAAACCCCCAGATGAGATCATTTCGCCATTTAATAGAACAAGACAAGACTGTCAGCAGAGTTTACAGGAAAGCGGACCTCTGGAAATTCCACCCTTTCCCAGGTTCTCTCTATGAATCCCACAGTGAGATGCTGGTCCGTTATTGACAGATCCAGCAGCGTGTTCGCGGTTCGTTACCATGGCTACAGGTGGGCTGCCCATGCGTATAGTACGCTGTGTCCTAAGCACAATGCCGCGGTTCTGTCCGACGGGCTCTGGGTCAGATGCCGACGGGCCTGTCGAGTCCAGCTCGCCGCCCCGCCGTGTTCCCGAATCGGGCCCGTGGGTCTGACAGGTCGTCTCAATATTTGTCTCTTTCACATCTCAATACGCTCAGTTTGTTCTCACTGAACGCGCAATGGAAACTGTTTCACTGAACTGGCCCCTTCCACACCCACCCCGGCATCCGGGACGACGGCGTGCTTTTTTCCCCCCCACAGCCACGAGCGCTAAACCCTATCTGCAGAAGGAGACCAACGACTGTTGGCTGCGACTCAAACGCAAATTACGGAGGTAAAAACTGGAGCTGGGGTCGGCACGCGCTCCGCGGCGATGTGGCCGTGCCGGGTCGGCGTTTTCAAAAGGGGCCAAAGTGACTGTCGCCTTCTCTAGCTATGGAGTTACGTACTGTAACGTATCAAACTGACAATGCAGGGCAGTAGGGGCACCATAGATTCTGCACAACTGGCAGAGGGCGGGCCCCCAGGACCCTGCGCTTGTGACAGAGGGGCTCTGAAGGGTCCCACAGACCTTGCGCCCGTAGCAGAGTGAGGGGCCCCGCAGACCAGGCCGCTCTGTTCCCGAAACCTCTGGAACTGTTGTTCCCGCCCTTGGACACTCGGTGGCGCGACTCGCCTTCAGACTCTGTGAGATGAGCCATATAATCAGCCCACATTTCCCCCCCGGCCATGACTGAGTAGATGACAGACGCTGACACCTGTCGGTCGCTGGCAATGCCTGGCGACCTTGGGACGGGGCACTATATGGGGTCGCCGTGACAACCTGACTCCTGGGTAGGCGCCGCGACCCGTCTCCTGTACCTCGCCTCCGCTCACGGCCCCCGCTGTGGGGGGCGGCGGGGTGCCAGGCCCGGTCCAACAGAACGTGGATGCAGCGCCAGGGCCAGGAGGAACTGCCGGGGCCAGTGATGAATATTCAACCACAACTGTGGTGGAGTGTGACCCGCTTTGCTGGCGCTGTGCTCGAACCACATGGCCGTCGTGCGGACGGGGGGGGTGGGGGGGGGTGCCGTGTCAAATCCCATTAGCCAGCCGTGCCTTACTTAATTGGATTCAATAATCATTCTCTGTTTTTCCGCCCATTTCGCTCCCTGTCGTTTCAGACGCTTCCTGCCTCACGTCCCCCTCTGAAATGACGAGACGGAGCCCCCCCCCCCCCCCCACCCCCAGCATGATTCATAACCGGATCTGATGTCTGTTAGTTCAGATCCATGTACTTGCGGTGCTGGGGAGATCAGGAGCGGGCCAAGCCAATGGTGATGGGTGAACGCTGTGACCTGGGAAGGGGTGGGTGTAGGTCAAAGGGCACCCCTTAAGGAGATACCATCCACTCACCTTTGCCAGGACCCACCACTGTGTGGCGTCACTGAGCAGAATGAGAGCCTGGTCCATAGTGAAGGCCTGTGGACTGAGGGTGGCACCTGTATGTGTAGCCTGGCGTTGCAGCCTATGGGCTCCTTGGCTGACGCCACATAGGCGAAAGGCTGGCCAGGTGTCATGGCTTTTGTGTAGTTCCTGAAGGCCATTGCGCCCCCTGCTGGGTTGGTGGACTCAAAACAGGTGGCTTGATGAAGCAGATGACAAGCAACAGGGGAAAGATGGAGAGGAAGTTCCCAGAAACAGAAAAAAACAGACGACAAGGATACTTCTCATCTGTGCTTTAGTCAGATCATTTAGTCAGATTCCTCTCAGCTCAGCTCCACGACGTGAGAGGCCCTGACTCAGCCTAAAATTTCAAAATATGTTACACGCTATTTGTTTCTTTTTTTTTTATCATTTTCTCACAGCATTTAGCAAACCCCAAAGGATGGAGAAAAGAAAAAACATGAGTTATAAATGATGCAATCAAATTGGAGTAATTTTCAGATAAACTTTTAAACCCAGAAAGTGCTTTTATGGTTATCTTGCCGCCAATAAAATTAAACTATCTTCTTTTAATCACCACTATTCAGCTATCTCGCCAAAGAAATTTGTTAATCCACATTTCTTACCCAGAATTCTCTGCAAATTAGGAGCATTATGTGGACCCTTCAACCACAAAAATGATAAAGCACTCATGTCACAGATTCCTGTGCACATGCATCGTTTGTGAGTAGCCCGTCCACTTAGGCCATCTTCAGCACATTAAGGTCCCCTGGGCTGCAGTGAGCCGGTGGGGGGGTTGATCGGGGGAGGGAGGTCACAGACCCTTGTCACGCATCTCCAGAGGAGCTTCCTTGAATTTCGTGGGCTTGGTGGCCTCACGCTGGATGGGGCCGCTTCGCGTTGGCACGTGCGGAAGGCCTGAAGCGTTGGGGAGGGCGGAGCTGGACTTCCAGAAGCCTTTACCTAGGAATGGCGGATACCTTAACCTGAGAGACGCCTCGAAGTTTATTTACATAGCGTGGATGTATGGAGAAGCTGCCACAGGTAAGAAAAATATTATTGTGACATAAAACTGCCCCCCCCCCCCCAGAACCAAGAGGATATCACGTCTCTGTTGGAATGGGCGGGGTTTAGCTCCTGACAGCAAGCTCGCCTGAGAACCTGTTCTCCTGTGGTCTGGATGGGCACGTGAGTCTGAGGTGGCTCCCTTTTAATCATCACACCCCCGCCCCATACTCCTTCCTTTCACTCCTCTCTCCCTTGTGACGGCGTGGCGATCTGAAGGGCTCCGGCCTCTTTGAAATGCATATTCTCCCGCAGGGGACCACAGCATTGCGCGCGGCGCCGCCCGGTAATTGTGGGGTCCGAATGTTTAATTACAGCAGACAGGCAGAGCGGTCCTGCCGTAGGGGCCGACGGAGAATGGCGCCACTTCCGGGAGCGATAATCAGAGACAGCCCGAAACCGGGAGCGAGTGGGCGGGGCTTGTGTCGCGTGTTTAACGTTGCATTGTGGGGATTCAGCTGTGTACCTGTTGGTCTGTTATTTAGTTAAGCTCCTGACCGCTCTCCCCTGCCACTCTTTGACTCTCAGACTCTAATTTGCTGAGTCCTGCCAGTCCCGAGAGGCCTTTCATTGGTGCATTAGGGTCAGCTGACTCTATCCAGCAACACCAGTATGAAAGGGACTGATTCTGTATCTCTAGTTTGTGGTTGAGGTAAACAGGCATGGGAATAAATGCTCTAACTTACAGTCCAAAAAAATGATCCCCCCCTCCGTGTCACGGCAGAGCGAAACACCTTCACCATGAGCCCCGTTTGCCTCTGTTAAAAACCCAGAAGCCGGATTCCCGTTCATGTCTGGAGAAGGAGACTTCCATCAAGACTTCAACGGGGCTCCCAGATCCCACGACAGGCTTGCTAATGGACTGCAGCTTTTCCTGGGGAGAGGGGGTGGGGGGCTCGACCCTCGGGGCACGCAAGTCCGGGACAGGAAGCGCCTGATCGCCGGGAAACCCGAGCACCTGTGGCGGGTCAATGGCGACCCATCATGCTCAGCTAATTTTAAGCGCGACCTCTGACCCGCATTCCCACGGAGCACCGGGGCTCGGCCACGGTGGCTGATGTCTCTGCTGGCCCTGGCACACCTGCTTCTAATTAACGAGACCCGGCTTAACTTGTTATCTGATTAACCCTCTTCTCGCCACCGAATCACGGCTCATTCTTGTTTTTATACATCATTAGAATGAGCGATCCCATTACCGACACACCACAGAATCCCCACTCCAAATGACTTTAAATCACCCTGGCTTTAACAAACAAAATGAACCATTAGCCCGTAATCGTCAGAGCCCCCCCCAACGGGAACGCGATGTCATCAGGGACTCTTTGGACCCCAGTAGCCGATCAGTTAACACCTTGGCCCCTTTTCTTCGGATCCGCAATTCAGCCCTCTCACCGCTGCAGGGGTTGCCAGATGCTCCTACGCGAGTCAGAGTTCAAACCTTTCATTTCAAGGAGAAAATGTCTCAGCACTGAAACCGGGAAAAAGTCGGGGAGGTGTGCTGAACTTCGCTTTACTCGCTCACATGCTCTTTATTTGCACACATGCTATTTACTCACTCACATGTTCGGTACTCGCTTGCATACTCTTTACTTGCTCACATGCTCTTTACTCGCTCACATGCTCTTTACTCGCTCACATGTTCGGTACTCGCTCGCATACTCTTTACTTGCTCACATACTCGGCACTTGCTTGCATGCTCTTTACTCGGTTACATGCTCTTTACTCGCTCACATGCTCTTTACTCGCTCACATGCTCTTTACTCGCTCACATGCTCTTTACTTGCATACATGCTCTTTACTCACTCACATGTTCGGTACTCGCTCGCATACTCTTTACTTGCTCACATACTCTTTACTTGCTCACATACTCGGCACTTGCTTGCATGCTCTTTACTCGCTCACATGCTCTTTACTCGCAAACATGCTCTTTACTCACTCACATGCTCTTTACTCGCAAACATGCTCTTTACTCGCTCACATGCTCTTTACTCGCACACATGCTCTTTACTCAGTCACATGCTCTTTACTCGCTCACATGCCCTTTACTTGCTCGCATGCTCTTTATTCGCTCACATGCTCTTTACTTGCTCACATGCTCTTTACTCACTCACATGCTTGGGTCTCGCTTGTTTGTTCTTTACTCGCTCACATGCTCTTTACCTGCTCACATGCTCAGTACTCGCTCATATGCTCCTTACTCGCAAGCATGATCTTTACTCAGTCACATGCCCTTTGGTCGCTCACACGCTCTTCCTTCCCGTTTCTCTTAAAACCGGTTCTTTTCCACTGCATTCGCAGTCAGATGGATGTGACCGGGCGACTGTGACAGGAGGCGGTGACCCTGCCCATCGAACACCGACGGACGGCAAAGGGGTGGGAGAGCGGCTTTAACTCAGCTACCCTGGTTAACGACAGTTTGGGAAAGGGGAGGTTCATCCAGGCAGCGCCGAGCTCGTTTTCGGTAATCGGACGGGGATGGGGTGGCAGTGCCGTCCTGAAGGTGCTGTTTTATGCCACTGTATACCTGAATATGGATGATATGAAAATAAAGCGTTTAAGGCTTTTTATACATGAAACTTCTCCCTTGTTTTCCGGCAATTACTGGAATCACTGTAGGTCTTCAGTGTCGTAGTGTTGATGGAGCATTTCATGGATTCAGGCTGACGTTGAAGTGAAATTAGCGTCAGATCAGGACTGTGACACAGCAGGAGGAGTTCTCACTGAAGCTGGTGCCATTATGTGATTAATTACGCTCTAAATCTTCTTTTTTTTGGAGGGGGGGGGTGGTGGGCTGGGGGACACATGAGAATCAAAACAAAATGAATATGCAGTGGAATGACTGGCTGTTCTGCCTTAGCATGAGGGTCCAGGCCTCCCTGCCACAGGGGGCGCTGTGTGGAATGGGGCCCAGTCCTGAACACAGGGCTCTTACTCTAATAATTGACTTTTCATTTTCTGCAGTAAAAACTGCCTCTGGATAGAGTAGGAACCGTAAAGGAGGGAAGTGAGGATAATTCCAAGGACCACTGAGTGACAGGGTCCCTAAAAAATGCACATTGGGGGGCCCAATACGATACGCTTTCACGGGGCCCAAAGTCTCAAGCGACATCCTGGAATAGGAGTGTCACATCGAGCATGCAGGGCTAACAGCGAGCTACGTAAAGGCGCTTTGCTTAGTGAGCCTCGTGCGGAATCCTGCACGTGACACACACTGGGACCTCACTGCCGGGGACAGCCTTAGGGACGTGCACTGCCAGCACTCTGACCAGTCACACACATCTAATGCCGATTCCGCGTTCGTTCCTCTATCAATGGGAACCGTACAATGGTAGATGTGAATATGCATGCAAATATATGTATTTATTAATTTATTCCCCCCCTAATGATGCTTACTCTTTCCTCATTTAGCATTCATCGGTCTTGACAGCCAGTCATCTGCCTCCTAAACGGCAGGGTTTGACTTCCGGGACCTCGCAGAGCCTTCAGCTTGTCCGTCTCTCTTGGTCAGCTTCCAGGACAGATGTAAATGGGTATTATTGCGGAACAAGCCAATCATGTGACCCACGGCGCCGTTTCCAGCCTGCCGCTTCTGATTGTCCGAGGGCTTCGCGTCGGATGAGAGCCGCTCCGATAAAATTGAAAATCGCTGCGGTAAAACTGTCACAGTTGGGTAAACACGCTGGATAACACAGTCCCTTTGTCCAGGGGATCGACGGCCTCTTAATGGAAGCTGAGCAGTTAGGGCCTCGAGCCGCCTGTCGCACTCGCTCACAGTCACTTGAGGGGAACAAAACTTATGGACACAGCAGAAGAGGATATAGGGGCAGCTTTTCCTGTCTCACCTCTGACTCGTTCCACGCTGAAACACCGCTGGACATGGCCCAGCCTCCGGGGGCCTCCAAGTGTGCGTAAGCAGGCAGCGTGGGGGCTGGGGACACGGGCGGATCCCGAGGATTATCGCCGTGCTGCACCCTCGAGAAAATCGTATAAGTGGGAAATGTGACAGTTCCTTTGGGTAAAAGTATCTTCTAAAAATCTTAAAAAGTAATAAAATTACAGCTCAAAAGAAGAAACCCTGAAGCATCAGAACTGAGAGAAGTTCAAAAGGGGAACAATCGAGAGGCTTATCTGGACCAAAAACTCAATGAATAAATAGATGAATATATATATATATATATATATATATTATATATACACACACACTTGGAAGACAGACCTATACCTTTAAGACCGGGTTGCCAGATTTGGTAAAGACTCCACCGCTTGCCCACACGGGCAAACATTTACAGTATAAAGATGGAAATTGCGCTCTACTGGCCTTAAAGGACCGTCTGCCCACTGAAGGGGAGTCCTCATGGCCGGTCCTGCCCGACGCTTTACTTTCCTACATGGACGGTCCTGCCTTGGTGTAGGAGAGGCAGGCTGAGAGGGGTCAGTAGTCCCGATGGACCCCGGCACGGCCTGACCACGGCAGGACCCCATGTTGGGCCCGCTCCAATCCCCTGCGGTTCCGAGCTTTTCTGCTAGTTCACCTTTGGCTGTCATCGCACAGCAACTTTAACCCACATGGAAAAAAAGCATCTGTGGCTCTTTGTTTTTGAGCCCCCCACAACCCCCCCCCCCGAATTTATTTTACTTCCACCCTTTCCGACCGGGCGGCGGAGTGAAAGGGTGCTGTGAGGAAGAGTTTCCGTCTGATATAACTCGTTAAAAGACAGGCAATTAGGGGACGCTCATCGGGGGGGGGGGGGGGGGGGTGCCAATCCGTTATCTTTATCCCAACTGCACAACTCCATTGTCAGGCCTGCGGATGCCTGACTCTCTGCCAGGCGCTCTCTCTCACAGAGCCCCCCACCGAAGGCCCCACCTCGCGTTTCCTGTTGCCATGGCGAGGGCACATTGTCAGCCTCGGCATGCTAGGGGTCCGGTCCGCTGGAGCAGAGCTGTGCGCGCGAAGCTCACCTCTTTTCCGGAGCTTTCCGAAAAAATAAATAAAGAAAGGAAAAATACGTTTAAATAAAAGCAGAGACTCCACTCCGCAGTCAATCTGTCAAAGAGGAAGTCATCTGAGAGCAGGGCGCCCCCCCGGCACCCCCTCCACAGCCCTGCTCCATTCTTTAGTGTCAATGGCTGTCCATTACCATTACAAACCCCCACCAACTGCACGACTTCATTCACAAAATCTCGGCGGGAATCGGTGGGACGATGATCCGATGCTTTGGGGGCGATGAGCGTCTGAGACGCTGCCCACCGGAGCCAGAACAGATGCCCAAGCCATTTGGGTTTCCATGGCAGAGGCTGGTGGATCAGAGCTCAGTTTTAGATGTGAAAAAATGTGAAAAAATGTCTCCTAGGAGAATGAATGACCCCCCCCCCCCACCACCAATTTAAGCCGCTTGGGCAAAAGGGCTCACCCCCCGTGTATTTTAGCAGTGTGGAGTCAGAAAATACATGCTGTCTGTTCTAAGAGTCAGCCTCAGTTTAAGATCACAGCAAGGTAACCCACTTATATATGACTTATATATGGGACAGAGCCTGCATGAAACACTGCACACGTTGGCACTGAACACGCAGGACCGAAGGCTGGTGGTGACCGTGCTCCACATCACGTGCTGGTCCATGCTGCTCTGTATTCTGACCTTTCATTTGGTCAAAATGTCAATCTGTCAATGTTTCTGTCAGTTTGCCAGAGTGTGTGTGTGTCAGTCTTTCTGTCTGTGTGTCAGAGTGTGTGTGTGTCAGTCTTTCTGTCTGTGTGTCAGTGTGTGTGTGTCAGTCTTTCTGTCTGTGTGTCAAAGTGTGTGTGTCAGTCTTTCTGTCTGTGTGTCAGAGTGTGTGTGTGTCAGACTTTTTGTCTGTGTGTCAGAGTATGTGTGTGTGTCAGTCTTTCAGTCTGTGTGTCAGAGTGTGTGTGTGTGTCAGTCTTTCTGTCTGTGTGTCAGAGTGTGTGTGTGTGTCAGTCTTTCTGTCTGTGTGTCAAAGTGTGTGTGTGTCAGTCTTTCTGTCTGTGTGTCAGAGTATGTGTGTGTGTCAGTCTTTCTGTCTGTGTGTCAAAGTGTGTGTCAGTCTTTCTGTCTGTGTGTCAGAGTGTCAGTCTTTCTGTCTGTGTGTCAGTGTGTGTGTGTCAGTCTTTCTGTCTGTGTGTCAGAGTGTGTGTGTGTCAGTCTTTCTGTCTGTGTGTCAGAGTGTGTGTGCGGGTCAGTATTTCTGTCAGTGTTGCAGAGTGTGTGTCAGTCTTTCTGTCTGAGTGTGTGTGTGTCAGTCATTCTATCCATGTTAGAGTGTATGTGTCTGCCTTTCTGTCAGAGTGTGTGGGACTGTGTGTGTGTGCATATGCCTTTGCTTGGCACGGTCCACAGCCACCATGTCATACACACTCTTGCAGCTTCAGTCACGTCGCCCCCTGCAGCTCACACACTGCGGACTCTGAGTGGGCCTGCAGTCCTCTGACTCTGGACACTTTGTTCCTTTGCATCCCTGCACACCATCTCACCTTAGCCTTCTCTGTCAGAGATCCAATGCACACCTTACCATGGGTATAACCCAGTGTCCTCTGCAGGGGGCTGCACAGTCACTCCACACAAAAATGCCCCCCCCCTGCCAAGTCTTTCTCTGCAGCATCAGCACCAGCGTCCCGTCAGCCAGAGCCCGGCCCCTCCTCCTGTGTTCCGGGCTCTTGCTCTTGGTGTAAGTCTGATCACTAAAGCTCTGAAATGCATTAAAGCCTCAGCATTGTGAATGAAACAGCAGCACGGGGACCGCCACCGCGATGCGGCTTTGCGCTACAGGCTCGCGCCGTCCTGCCCCCCCACCCGGCTCTGACGCCCAGCTGCTCCCAAAGTCCCCCTATTTGCATTCGATAGCCAGGGCTCATCTTCAGCTGAGCCTGATCCCCCCCCCCCCCCCCGACTTCAGAGGGTGGTCTCCTCCCATCTCTCTGCCTGCTGCTGGTGCTCTCTGGGTAGCACACAGACAGCCGTGATGTAGTTTAGATCCCACTATCTGCTGAACCTGTCTCCCATCGCCACCCCCCCCCCCCCCCACCCGCTCTTCCTGACCCAGTCAGATCCCATTAGCTTTGACTTGGACCCTGTCAGGCCCACAGGTTCCCCAGGCGCAGACTGCAGATGGAGTTATCGAGCGAGACCCTGCTCCCTCCTTACCTGTTTGTTTATATGTGGGCTGTTGTTGGCGGTGCGGGCGGGGGGGTCCGTGTTGCTCCAGGCTGTCTCACAGTAACTCATAGCTCAGCCGCTGATCCCACGCAGTCCTTTTCAGTCTGGACGGACCCTGGCAGGATGTTGCCAGCTGAGCGGGAGTGGAGTGTTAAGGGGTCCCACAGCAGCCATGTTAGGTTATATTACCGCGATATTAATCTTAAAGCACGGTTAATGCACCTGCCAGTCCGTGTAACGCCACAGTCCTGTGGGTTTCCCTGCTTTCCTTTCCCGCTGCTTAACACCGGTTTCTTTTTGGCCACCTTATTTTAGCAGCTGTGCTGTGGTGGTGGGTAAGGCGCCCTGTGGTTAAAACGCACCCGACACCTTCTGTTACACTTAACCCAAGTTTAGGGGCTGTTCTCTTTTGCATTTTATACATGTATGACTCACTTTGACCCTCCAAGTTTATAATGGCTAAAATGTTTGTTTGTGTGTGTTTGGGGGGGGGGGGGGGGGGTTACAAGGCGGCTTCCTTCGGCATTTTTTTGAAGACGGCGAATAATTCGCGAAAGAAAAGGCTGGAAGAGGAACAATGCGCGGGGGAAATGAGACGCACGGGAAGCGCTTAGGAAGCGATTTTCTCATTAGCGGAAACGCGGCGGGGAGAAGCGCATCCAGGCGCCGTCCGCCTCACCTGCCCCGTCCGAAGGGCCTCCATCCATAAGCTAACCTGCCTCTGACCGTCGTGAGTATCAGACACCCCCCCCCATTATATCCCCTTGCACCAAACTTTCATTTTGCCAGATGCGTAAGAATGGTAACTGAGTGGCTGGGTAATCGTTTTAAATGAAACACTGTTCACTATACTAGTTCTTGGCTCCAGGCACTGACTCCGGGTCCAATCGTTTTCATTCACCCCTTAAAATAAAATAAAGAAAAAACATATATTCTCTCTATGTATGTTTGAGTTCCGCGTGCTTTGCCGTGTTTAGTTTTATTAGTAAACGGATTTCCGAAAGTGTTCGCAGAAACGTCGAGGATCGAGGTTTACTGTTCTAAATGTTTCCCGAAGGTGGATTTTGACTCATGTCAAATAACATGAGGGTAAAATACAGGATCCCAGTCTGGGAATGAAATCTTTCCCATAGGCTTGAATATTACCGGGAAGCAGTTTCCGGTTTATTCGCTTGCAGTTCAGTATTCGATTTTGTTGTTGATCTATTAAATGGAACAACTAAAGCGCGGGTGGTTTGGGCTGTCTTGAATACGGCGTTGAATATTTTCTATTTTCTTAACATCAAGATGGAATATTTCCTTCTGTAAAATAATAAGAAATATTGCTGTATCAGTCATTCACTTGCATGCTTGAAGCACCTTTCAGTTAAGGGTTAGTCCCTTAATAGTGTAGCCTTTATATACACCGCACAAATTCATGTATCGTTATACAACAAACTACAAAGTGTTCAACCACCTCAAGATTGTTTGCATGGTGGATTTGAAAGTCTTTTTAGTCCCTTACAGACATGTTACTGGATGCTTTAACAGCTTAAACTCTTTTCCAATAGATTTTCTTCAAGTGCATCTAATAACTTTTCTTCTGTCAAAATTCCATCTGATTTGTTTTAGATCATAACTTTGACAATCAAGTGGGGGTGGAGATCCCTGCTTTAGCTGAAGATTGCAGGCCTTTAACCGATACACAAGAAATCTTTTGAATACATTTTTTTTTACACTGAATCAAAGCTTAGTGTTCCTGAAGGTTAACACGTTTTCACTGAATCTGTTATTCAAACAATAATTGTATGTAAAAAAAAAAAAAAAAAAAAAGAATAAAAAGGTTGGTGGATCTGTCTGTATGCCAATGTTAACCGAATTGTTTAATGGTGTCAGAAGAAAATTTAGAAACGCAGCACACTTCCAGATCATACTGCTACAAATGTCCTTCAGCAAAGAGAGCTACTGTTCTCCATCACTGGTTGGAAGGGTTGTGGGTGGTCTTATGTAACTCAGGTCCAAGCGACCAGTGTGGGCAGGCGAGTAACATCACCTAGCAAGACAATGTTTACCATCCATCTCTCTCTCTCTATCTATCTATCTATCTATCTATCTATCTATCTATCTGTCTGTCTATCTATCTATCTATCCGTCTGTCTGTCAGTCATTTGCATGTGTTTTTTTAAATTTTGTTTTATATCAGGTCAGAGTGATATTTCCTCGGCAACCGCAAGTAATATTGTTAGTCGATGCCTCAGTGTTGTTCCTCCCAAACCGTCGCTCCCCTGCCATCCCGAAACAACTGGGCAGCGTCTAATTAAAAAAAAAAGACCTTCAAACACAGTCCCTGCACATAGGCAACTCGCTGAGAGTCCCTTGCTTATCCCTCATTTTTCTGTAGATTCGACGGAAACGCGGAGCCCCGATTGATCCGCGCTTGCGGACCGGGTTGAGGCCGCCCGCCGCCTGCCAGCGTTTTGACGAAAAGGAGCCGTAATGCGGGGTGAGCGACTCCCCTCCGCATTCTGACTGAGCTTCTCCGAGAGCCCTTTGTCGGCATTAAGGGAACACCTTGTAATGAATGCGGGAGCAGAGCCGGCCTAATTAATAAAAGGCTTTTGTTTCTCTTTGGAAGACGCGCGGAGGCAGAGTGAGATTAAAAGGTGATTATTGTTTCTGCCCAGATTTTGCAGGTTGAGTTTTAATTTGTGCGAGGCGGTGAGAAAAGCAAGGCCAGATGGCGCAATCGCCCCGCGGTGTGTTCTCAGGACCCGCCCCCCCCCCGAAAACAAAGATATGCAGATGAGCTGGGGGCCTGTGTGTGTGTGTGTGTGTGGGGGGGGGGGGGGCACACTGGCGCACTGCCAGCAGCTTGGGTTTTGCCACACCGGGGGGGAACAAATTGACGTGTCCAGCTGACTGTATCGGCGTCGCTGGGGAGGGGGGGGGCTGACTTTTTGGCCGGTGCCAAGCCTGGCGTGTGTGTGAGCCCCCCCCCCAGTGCTCAGGATGACCTTTGCTTTCTGTATTCAGGATCTTTGTTTGTCTCTCGTTTTATAGAGAGCCTGTGCATACACACAATAAAGGCGGCGAAGGCGGCGATCATAATAGTATGAGACGATGGGTGTCTTTTGTTGACCTGTTTTTAACCCTCTGGGAAATGTGTAAGCAGACCGCCCCCCCGTCTTTAACAGACTGACACAGGTCCCTCCTCGCTGTGACTCTGCGCGACGCGCGGGAAGCCGCAGTGTCGGATGCTTAGATGTCACGCAGGCTTGGATCTCGCGGGGCTCTCGGCCCACCCGGGTTTGGAGAGACTGGCACCTGTCTGTGGGGATGGACGCTCGGGAAGTAAAACAGATGGAAAGTTCTGGAAGAGGGGTGGCGGTTTGTCTTCTCACGGGGGCTTATTTCAATAAAATGAGATTCGGGCTGCAGGGATGTCAAAATTACACCATTTGAACATGAACGGCGTGGATCTGCGGTGATATTCACCTGGGCGCAGGAAAATGAGCAGTTTGAAGCAGCCGGGCCCCTGAGCCCCCCCAGAACCACCCCCCATACACCAGATAATGACCTGAGCCCCCGCCCCCCCCATCCTGTGCTAGCGAATTTCAAACCCATCTTATTTCTTTAGTGTTCTGAGGCCTCCTCCACCGCCTTACAGGTACCTGATATGCACCCCTGCTCCGTCTCCTGGGGGCATCCTCTGTCGACCGGATAGAGTTAAATGGCTCGTCGGAGCGCTACAGGTACGAGGGTCCCGCCCTAAAGCTGCCCGTCGGCTCCGGGCTCCGTGCTTCGCGGCTGCCGGTCAAAAGTGAAGGAGAAAAGTTTCTACTTCAGTTCTTTCATAACTCAGAGTAATTTTTGGGGCCCATCTGTGTCTCCCACACAGGCGCTTGCATCCTACATGGTGTCTATTTGTTAGTGAAAGCTTTCAAAGACTATTCTCAGCCGCGCATAGCAGGTCGCTGACGTTTAGCGCTTTTCCCCGGTGCTTGGAAGACAGCGCTTAACAACAGCCTGGCGAGGAGCTCAGTCACGGCGAGGTGAGTCTTCGTCCCCGTGAGCTTGGCGTGGAGGAATGGCCCCCGGGTGTTCTGTCACCTGCCTTTCTGTCAAGCTCTCTCAGTGGGGGTGGGGGGAGCCTCTGACCACACGCCCCAGGCTTTGTAAATTCTCCAGAAATGATGGAGTATTAACCGGACACATGACACGAAGGCTGCTTGATCAGACCCCTCGGGAGTGCTGCTGTTCTACCTTTTGAAAAGTACTTGACTTGAATTGCACCACAAAAAAAGGGTCTGCCTTAATAAACGGATGGAATGCGAAGCCGTATATATATTTCAGAAATTAATATTTTTCTATAGATCTGTCCCACTTAAGCAATTATTTTATGATAATCTCCATGACAAAAAAGCCCAGATCGGAATAGTAGAAGCTCTTTTTGACCTGTTGGTTTTCCTGGATGGTCGTTTCCGGAAAGAAACATGGTGTAGACTAAGGGGCTGGGGTTTTGGCAGATAGCGGCATACTCCGGGTCAGTCGCCCCCCTTCCCCGCCTCTGACTGACGGCTCCTAATGGCTGGCTTGCTCCGAATCCCAACCCATCGCCCCCCCCCCCTTCACGGGGCGGTGGTCTGCTCCGCTCAGAGGTACCACAGCCCCCTGCCCGCTCGGTAATCCTGCGCCGATATGCAAATCTCCCGCCGTCTTGAAGGGCAGACCCTGCTGTTAATTGATCCGTGGAGGTTTCCGCTAACCTTCCCGACGAAGTAAACAGAGAGGGGAGCGAGCCGGCGAGTGTAGAGCGCGAGCGAGGTGTTCCGGGCGCCCGGCGCTGAGGGGCGGCTGTCACGTGACCCGCATGCCATCCAACGATGGCCCGAGATGAGAAGACCGAGACACTGTCTGTAATATGTGTCTGTGGCATCGCACGGCCGAGTGCCAAACGTGCTCCAGTGCCCCTTCCGTAGTGGGCTGTCCCACAGCAGGAAGAAAGGGGCGTCCCAGAGCCCACCCCCAACCCCCCAGGCGCTAGTCCCTAACTCTCTGTCCTGCTTCGCTGCCGCCTTGGTGATTAATGTCACCTTGAGCCCGTCTCGCCGCTTCAGGATCCGCGATGTCGCCGGCTACATCGTAATGACAGATGAAATGTACCATTACACCGCTCTCGGGGCTGGAGGGGGGGGGGGGTCTTTTTACAGTTTTATTTCTTTTTCCCTTACTATTTCAGAGGTCGGGAGGTGTATGGGTTACTCTCCCTGTACAAGCTTTTAGCCCATTCGCTTAAAAATAAAACCTATAACTCCAAGTCCTTTGTTGGATTTCTCAGGGCTTTTGAAAGGCTTAAAGCTGAAATAAGAAGCCGTGGAGCTTGTGCTGGGAATCTGTATTTCAGGGGGTGAGGAAATGGTACTGGGATCACTGGAGGTGGGTTGTGTAATGCCGGGGGGGGGGGTCGCGGCCTGAGCTGCTGGCCGCCTGAAAGCCCGCCATCCGTTATTTGTAGGATTAGGGCGATTCCAGTGCAAACACTTTTGGCCACTAGAGGGAAATTAGCCACTAATGGCCCAGTGAGCAAAAATATCTAAATCCTCCATCTTGTGTAATTAGTATTAAACGCCATGGCTTGTAGTAGGAGGCAGAGATGTGACCATCGCCTGTCCTCTCTTCCTAAAGCTGCAGAGAGTGACCGCCGGGCCAGAGACGCCATTACCGTTACCGTGTCCCAGTTTCTTGACACTTTGAGTGTGGCGGTAGGTTTATGATTTCTTGTGGGTGTGACTGAACGAGACTTATAACCACTCGCTGATGAGTTTCGTGATTCCCGCCATGCCTGCTAAAGGCTCCAGTGGCCTCCATCCTCGCTGCTCAAACTCTTAAAATGTTTCCCCCCAGATCTGACGCGCTGCTTCAAGTTTTTCAGTTCTTTCTGCATCCTCGGAAAAGCTGCTCCATTTATGTCAAGTGACAAAGGTGTATGTCATCTAAATAAATGTAAGATTGTATCATTTCTGAGTCTTCAGGAGGAGGAGAGTTTCACTTGTGTTCCCCCTTCCAGTGGTGCATTGTGGGATAGCAGCTGTTGAGTGGCCAGGACCCTTTAGGTGTCCAGAAAGTTGCCTGACTCCCATTTCCCCTGCTCGGACTCCGGCCCTCCCCCGGAGACTTGGGTCCAGCTGCATAGAAAATGCGAGATATTCACAGGGATACAGAATGAAGAGACCGGCCTGTAGAAACACTCGGCGACGCCGAGGGCCGCTAACGACTCGCAGCGACAGGGCGGAGGGAAAGCGGGTAAGAGAATGGGAGTGAGAAGCCCCCCCCCGCCCCGCACCTGTGACAGGATGTCAGTCGCTTTATGCAGCCAGCCGCACAGCCCCCGTCAGTCCCACCGGCCCGAACTTAAGCGCGCATAAAGGACGGGGCCGGTGAGAAAAGGGGATGTATGGTAATGTGCTGTCCTGTGCTAGCGGAGGCACGGCTTGCAAACAAAGCGCTCCCTAAAAGGACCATGGAGAGCTGCAAGGAGATACATCAATCAATTAACAATTACCCCGCTGCTAATCAGCTGTCCGCGGCATCCGCTGAGCCCGGCCTTCCTAATTCCATTGGCAGCATCAATTAAATCCTTAAGGTTAGGCTATTGAATTCCTCAGATAGCGGGGCCGCTGTATGAATTAACTGTAACAGTGGCTTAATAAGCTCCTGCCATTGTTCCGCGCTCTGCCATTTTATTATTTTCGAACCCCCACCCCCCCACCATCCTGTGTTCTGGGCTCCCTTCGGATCCCGTGGCGGGCCTCAGGTGGGGGTGGGGACTGTCAGGCCACATCCAGGCTGCTTGTGGGCTCTGGACTGGACCTGGGGTGTTAGGGGACCCAGAAAGCCACCGTGGCGAGTCAGACACAAACTCCATTTTCTTGTCACTTTGGGAAAACTTCAGCGAGTTTTAATAAAAAAAAAAAAAAAAAACAAAAGCGATAAGGTTTCGTCTTGTTAAATGATGCGTAAAACAGCATAATAGCACTCATATCTAGTAGTTCCTTAACAAGGTAAATCATCGCCTTGTGACATTGGGATCCTTCTGAGGATTAATAGGCTGTAAATGTTTCACCTTAAGGCAGAATCTGTTAAAGTTTAGTTCCTAACACCCCGGCTGTGTGTCAGAATCGGCGCCACGCGCCGTCTGCCTTGGCGTGCACCACGCGGCGTACTGACCTGTGAAGACCGTCCTGTCGCTCGGTGAGCTTTAATCTTTACGAGCGACGTTTTAAGCTGAAATGCACATCGTGTCTGGGGGTACAAGCCAAACACCTGGCCTGCGATTAGCTGCTCCGTGGCTTATTTTAGCCTGTTTTAACTGCGCTGTGTTTCACTGCGAGTTGACACCGGCTAGCGGCCACACCTGGCGTTTTATGTAACGTACGCCAACGGTGCAAAATCCGAAGTAAATGTGTTTGGAGCTTATTACAGAATGTTCTTTATGCATTACTCCCTGCCATTTTTGAGTCCCCTCTCTGCTGTGTGTATCCCGGCCTCTAGTTTTTATGGGTTTTTTGGGACACCTGGATGTTGAAATGGCACCTGTCCTTCTTTTTTGGGGGGAGGGGGTATTATTTGTGTCATTTGCAGACAAGCTCAGTAGATATGTCACGGTCACATGTAGGGTGGTCACTTTCAGTGTGAAGGATGGCAGCCCCCCTCTGTACCCCGGGTCCATGATGATAAAATTTGCCAGGGGGTGGGGGGGGGGGGTCACAGAGGGTGTTTCGGGGGGGCAGCGCTTTGTTTTGCAGTATGGGACGGTCCTTGTGATATACAGTATGAATAAGAATCCTTTATTTGCCAAATGCAGGCCCATTGAAATGCTTCTCTTCACCTACGCCATCTTGCCCCCCATGAGACACAGGTGAGACCCAGCTTGGGGAATCCAAGGGAAGGGCAAACAGCTCCGGCGGCCATGGAGCTGGGGGTTACGGGCCGTAATAACCATGCGCATGGCGTGCGCCCGTATCCCTGCGAGGGGAGCAGGGAGCCCCCCCCCCTCCCATCCGAAATGGCCCCTTGGAGATTCTCATCTGCCTGCCTCAGCACTCGTCAGAGCGTGAAGGGGCACATTTTCCGGTACGGGAAGCCTGAGATGCCCCCCCCCCCCCAACCGACTGCCTCCTGCTGTCTGCGCACGTGAAAAAACGACGCACGCTTGCATGGAGTGCAGTGGGGGGGGGCATCGAGGCATCGTGCTGTGACGGGGGGGGGGGGGTGGTTTGCCTGAGGCTGGTTTCGCTGCATGCGGGCCCATCTGCGTGGCGGGCAGGGTGGGACGGCGACGTTTCTCCTCCCGAAATGACAGAGAAGCAGGAGACTCCCCGACTCTGCGGGAACCCTAATGAAACCATGTCTGGGCTATTACTCTTCTGTGAGCAACCCCCCCCCCGGCCTGCCCCTTTGTTTCTGTGCTGTCATGGTTCACGGTGGCGGTGCTGCGTCGCTGTGTAACCGGGAGCCTGGCTTCACGTTTCCTGTTTGCGTTCATTATTTATAAATGGGCTCGGGAGACCGTCCCTGAGACGTGACTGTGTCTGTCAGCCGGGAGACGGATAAATAACACGGCTGCAGGGAAGTGGACAGGGCTGGCCAGCGGAGAGCCTGTGCGAGACCCTCACAATGTTCAGGAATCCCGCCGGAGGGGGGGGGTCACTGCCCTAAACGCTAAACACTCTGGCCCCATTAAACGTTAGACGTCGCGTACTGTGCCCCCACCTCTAGCTTCCTGTGCCGTAGCCCTGTCTGATTGACCCTGGCCCAGGCCGATAATTCGCTTTGGAGGCATCGACCTGGCATCTGTATGGAGTGCCTGATCAGGTGACAGTGCGCAGCCGCAACAGCCAATGGGTGTGCAGCACTCCGGTCAGGTGGCTTCCCCTGACAAATAGCGGGTCAGGCTGGGGTGGCTCCCTCCTACAGTTCAGTGTCAGGCCTCCTGCTGTTAAGGCTGCCTCTTCGCGCCCCCCTGCGCCCCCCCCCCATTTGTCTCAGACACACCCGCCCCGCTGTGCCATCAGCAAAACCCAGATAATGATTCTTCTGCTGAATTCAGTTTTGATTTCAGTCACTATCAGGAAATCACCAGAGGTAACGCGTTAACTCGCTGAGGTAGACAGGTTTGAGATTAGATTATGGAACAAGTAATTTTGTAATAACTGAACAATAACATTTTGTCATTTAAAAACATTTTCTCTCTTAGGAATAAGACGCAATTTTAATTTCGTAAATGTATTATTTTTTGGGGGGGGTGTGTATCTCCCCCCAAATATTTAATTTAAATTCAACCCCCCCATCCCGATAAATACATCTTTTGCCCCACATAAGCTCTTCTGTCAACTGTTCTGTGTCTATATTGTTAGTTTTTTGCTGGTTAGTTAATCTTATTGAAATAGCTGTGCAAAAAGACAAAGATTAAAGGAGGATATTTGCTCTCAGAAGCCCTGACAGTCAGCCCAAGATCCTGGGTGTCCCGCCGAAATCGCGCGCTATTAAACCGCCGTGTGACGCACTCCTGTCCCGCCACCAGCACTGGCCGCGTGACACACATTTCCACAAATTTCCGGCAAATGGATAGGATGCTATTTTCTTGCTTTTAATTGAAATGCAAACGACGCGAGCGGGAGGCCGCCGCCACACTTCCCGCGGATATGATAAAGGCCGCCGCTATTTCTCGGGCTACCGGCTTGGTCATGTGTGTAATTGCATAATGCAATTATAGAAACACAGATGCCGCAGTGTACCTGTAATAAAGACTGCCGCAATAAAATGCCGCTCAGCCGGAGAAATCGAACCTTTTATTAAGTCGGCGCTGCTTCTGCGCCGGGGAGAGCTGGGAAGATGGGAGAAGGAGGCCTGCAACACGGAGGAGGGAGAGAGGAGGAGAACGAGAGAGGAGGAGAGCGCGGAAACAGAGGGGCTGCCGGGGCAGAGCTCCAGTCCCCCACCGAGACGGACCCGCCTTTTTCGCAGCATCGATCCGTGTCAGGGCCAGCCTTGACCCTGGGCTAATGCTTCTCTGGTGACCTTTGACCCCTCTCTTCCTGCCCTCTGTCCTCCGGATTTGACCCAAACGGAAGCCATGACCTACAGTATGTCAATACTGCCTCACGGGGGGGGGGGGGGGGGGGGG
>JAODKL010008118.1:4056-24799 GCA_026780765.1 Petrocephalus schoutedeni
GAGACAAACAGAAGTACGCACATGCTTTCACATCCATCCGCCAGACGAGTGATTGTGCCGGGGTTAAGGGGGGTTGAGGGGTAGCGAGGAAACGGGTTGATATGCCCTGGAAGTAATTCTTTAGCCCCAAAATACAAGGTGTATTGACGACGACCAGGACACACGGGTCCACTGCAGTCTTGTTCGGTGTTTTCAAATTATCTTTCCAAATCTATTCAAGTCTATTCCCAGTTTATCGCTTTGAAATGGTTGTATAATCTACTGTTATATTATAGCAAAAGTTGTGCCATGACTATGATCACTCGTGATTATGAACACTGTTTTTTTATAGCCAATATATATAGCCAATTTTTATAGCCAAATATAGCCAATATTTATTTACATTATTTAATTAAGCCTAACGAAACTATTTATATGTATATTCAATGTAAGAATAAGACTTTCCAGGGATCATTGAGGATATACTTGCCAAAACATAAGTAATCAAATATATTTATTATATGTCAATATGTCTGTGCATATCCTATACAATATTTTGGGAAATAAAAAACGAAATGCCACACGATATTCAATAAAATGCTTGGCGTTTTTTTTTTCTTTTTTTTTTTGCATGTTGGTAACTAAAATATGGTAGAAATTACATAATTCCGTACTTAAACGATTCCTAGGAAGCATAATCTAAAAGTGGAATTCTGTTAAAATTAACATTCTTCTAGCGTAATTGTACATACCATATTCCTGGAAACAGGTCTAACACACGAGAAAGATATTTATTTGACGACTTGTATACGTGAATCGTTTGTTATTAAAATAATAATAATTGTTATTATTATTATAAATAAATAAAAATGCCCATTACGGGGTATTATTTTCTGGCAGTAAGGCAAAAAAATGAAACAAAAGTTTTTATTAATCAAAAGAAATAAAAAATTCTATATTGTGCAAACTAATAAGACAGCATTTGAAAGACCAATTAAAACAACCATGCATTTGTGATAGGTCAGCATTATGCTTTATAAATTTGAGTTTGCGATATCTTCGTTTATGAAAAGTCCAAATTTCTGTCATTGTCCTTTCAATTCTGAAATTTGGAGAAGCAAGCAAACAAACGAGCATAATTTCGTATAGTCAACGACAACAGTGAAAAAAAAGTTTGCCAACCAATGTAAAAAAGTTTGTGAAAGTGGTCTGACGTCACACTCCCACAATGCTCGCGCCCCATAGCTCTGCTGCTGCAGCCAGACGAGAGCGAGACCCAGTCAGGCCCCGAAAAAAGAAAAAATATTTTAAAAATTGTAAAAAAATAATAAAACTACAGATCGAAATAAAAAACAGTGGACGGTGCTGTGGGGATTTCCACGGTAGGTTTTTGCCGGACAGAGGATGGAATGTTACCGGGGTATTTTCTGAAATTGACTAGTGCGTTGCTGGAAACTTTTTGGTGGGTAACTGCTCATTTTTGCAAGTCTTCATAATGCGGCTGCACTTTCTGATGTGTGCATGTTTTGAATATGATATTAATAATTACTGTGGATATTTCAATCGCGCTCCGGTTGCTTGTTGCATTTAATAAGATATTAATTGCTATGAAAACATTTAACGTATCATGGAGTTAGATTTCCAATTCTTACTTAATTCGCTGAAGCATGAACAGGCGTTGGGACATTTAATATTTAATTCGACGATCGCCTACATTGACTAAAGTTTTGTCGATATTATTTAAAGCTATGCGTAAACAGCATCTATAACTTTGCAAATTGGTGTTCTGTAACAATTTTGCGGGTACAGTGGAATTTTAAGCAATGAATTCCTATTTACTAGTGTACAGCATGCCAATATGTGAAGAGAGCATACAAGCAGAAAGTGGAAAGAACGTCTCTGCTTGGCTTGAAAGAGTTGTTTTTGAAAAGAGCATCTATGTCGGAAATTAATTTTAAAGTATTTTTTTACGTTCTTTACATCTTGCTATTGTTGCCTCTTTATAAAATGCAGTACTTAGCTTGGTGGAAACAGATAAACCTTTACATACTCGATAGCTTATGAGTTTCCTTCGAATTACTTGGTTTCTAAGGTCCTGCGATGGGGCTTTCTTTATCTGATGTTTACTGTAATCTGATGTCTCTTTTCTGCTGGATGGTGTGGAGACTTACATTCTGTTTTCTTGTGAATGCTTTTCGGTAATTCCCCGTTGCTGTGCTTTTAAGACGGCGGAGTGGTGGAGCCTCTGACACAAGACATGTTTTGTAGAAAATTTGTGTCTTGGGAAATGACTTGACGTTGATTTTAAGGGGAGGGGGGGCATTTATTTCTTAATTTAATAATGATTAGCTGAAATGTATCACTTGCTAACAAAATTATTCTCACTGAAAAGAGAACTTAAAAACAAATAAAGTAAATACATGTGTAGTAATATTCATGCAGTGTAACACAGTTGTAGTTCAATGCTTTGAAAAGAAATATTAATTGTATAGCCGCAAAAGTTATATGAATATGTTTAAGACAACACAGAAATTCAATCAAGTTGAAGTTATAACTCCCATAATAACACATTTATACAGTAATGTTATAAGAATTGCAAATATATTATTTCCTCTCTATCTATATGCAAGAACCCCAGACCTTTGGGATTTTTAATAAATGTTATTTTATATTTT
This sequence comes from Petrocephalus schoutedeni, assembly GCA_026780765.1. Lineage (NCBI taxonomy): Eukaryota > Metazoa > Chordata > Actinopteri > Osteoglossiformes > Mormyridae > Petrocephalus > Petrocephalus schoutedeni. The sequence goes on from JAODKL010008118.1 coordinate 6,711, forward strand.
AGAAAACAGAGAAAGACGATGCAGACCAAAGGTGTGTTGTTTAAAACTTTTCATCGCGATACGTGAAAGGTAGTCAAGCCTCACCAAAGCCACAACGGGAAAATGTAAAGAACTTACACTGCCCCCAGCTACAAAATAAGGAAATGGAAGTGAGATTGTCACAAGACAATGCCTTTGTTATTACCATCGCAGTGGAAGCCGAAACACATATTAAGATTTTCATTATTTTTTCTGTTGACATCAACTGACATTTATAGTGACTACTGCTGTTGTTTACATTCCGTTTCCTGTTCTCTTATATTCTTAATTTCAGTATGTTTAGTGTGTCCTTACAATGTTTACCTAAAGCAAAAGTGTGTAACCTCTTTCTTTTTGTGAAGTTTTTGCCAAATATAAACAGAGGCGTTTTGTGATTTCTGGAGGAATTATCAAGCTAAACATATCGAGCATTTCAGGGGAGAAATAAAACCTCCAAGTGCTGGAGCTGAAATCTCGTGCCGCTTTGCATAATGTGTGTATTTTACGAGTGGTGGAACTTGCGTGTAATTTATAAAAAGGACTGCAGCTTTTCCTAAAGTTGAATTCAGCTTTTGTTTCTATGTAAGCATACTTTTACCTCAGTTTTTAAGCTATATTTTGTCAAGTATGGCTACAACTGATAAAATATCAAGTATGTCTTCTCTATAGCATTTTGACCCCTCAGCGTAATTGTCTTTTCTCAAAAGCTGTTGTCTTTGTGCAAGAATCTTGGGTACCTGACTAGCAGTTATAAACTCATATGCTTTGCAGTGTAAGTGGGGGTTCCTCCTCTCCAAAATCCCATAATTCTCTGCAACCCTGTGGGTAGTTTTCTGATTACCATGATAAAGGGAATGTCAGTTTGGGTAATCGGAAGAACGTCCCCTGTGGTGCCCAAACACCAGTAAGAAACCAAGCTCCCATAGGAGTCTTCATGTGTTACGGATTCCTTAAAATATTTTCAGCTTATATGAAATCAGTTGCTTTCTTGAGCACTGGTAGTTTTTTGGCATGTTTGTTGGACAATGATAATCATGAACAGAGGCTGCAGGGCATCTTGCAAAATTTAATCCGTAAAAATTCCTCTTACCACTAGTCTTTGCTCTCTAGACTATTTTATGCATTAGTCTAAGCCACTGAATTTGTTGATATCGTTGTTTGTTTGTTCATTGTAGGTACAGTGTTTCATGTACCTTTTGGCCATTTGCTATATATGCTCACTTGCAAAGTGGCTGGGACCCTTGCTGAACACTATCAGCTGGTTAAGCTCCTCCTGGCCCCTATAAAGTAAAGTACAAAGGTAAAATTGGGCCCAGTTAATTGTTCAACGACCATCGTTGTCATACAATTTGCAGCACAGCTGCATGAAGCGTACTGCTCGTACATATATCCTGAGCTTTCCCAGTGACTTACCGGGTGTGTTTTTATAAATAGATTTTGTTGAAATGATCGACTGGTGCTTCGCATGGAAAGATGTGTGCAGACTGCCCACTTTGCTTCTCGATTGGATTCCCACCATGATCAGTTATGTGCCATTGCCGGTAATTGCAAAACATGAGTTTAATCAACTTTCCCCTGGGGACTCGTAAAGTTGGAGCTGAGTGTGCTCCACTTGGCAACCAGGAGACTGAGTGCAAGTGTTGTTAGCAGCTAGATAAAGAGGTGATAGGAAACAGACGGTTCGTGCGTGGCCCGTCTGTGTGGTCACATGCATTCTTACTGTTCTTGCACCGTGCAGCACCTAGAATGGCGAGAGGATGCTAGATGTTTGAGCCACATGCCCCCATCGTCCGATGGATGAATAGAGGGATACAGACCTGAGATACCGAATGCTTTCTGTTACACCGTGGATTCCCTTACATTACATCTTCACTGCTTCTGACCTCCTAACCAAACTGATACCCAAGGAAACTTCTTTTTTGGCCTATTATAACTGTGTTATGTTGGTGTACCGTTCGTAGAAATTATTCTATAGTCATCCTTAAAGTACACCAGTACTTTGCAGTGCCGGAAATAGCCCGAAAATGTTAAATGACCTAGCGCTGATTGCATTATTTCAATTGGAAATTATGAAGCATCTCTAAAGTTGCTTGTTACAGTATGATTCCTTCTGCATAAACAGAAAAAAAACATTACAGCACATGAGTATTAAAGCAAGAAAATGGTAACAAATAGTGCCAATCAATCATTTGGTCATTTGTTCCTGTATACTATATTGCGTGTCAGTGAGCATAAGCTACATCTGTGGCTGTTTTATTAGGGCTGCTGGCTAATCAAGAGATAGCCAGAGAGAATCAAAGAATGGCAGCTGAACTGCGAAGCTAAGCCATCGTCCAGGGACAGTCATCCTTCACAACGGGACAATGTGTAACAACAGCGTAGAGACAAAAGAACAGGCACTGAAGCGGCTGTTTGTTCCATCTCTCCTCACGTTTATTTGAAGTTATTGTTTGGGTAGGAAGTCACTTTTCCCGGTTTCAACTTTTTACTAGTTTCAGGAGTACAGAAAGTGCTGATTTTGAAAAGTGGTGTGAAAAACAGAAGACTTCTCTGCAGGATTGCGTGAGGTGTTTCGTGTACCTTGTGCAAGGGGTAGTAAATACTTATTTTCAGTTGTGTGAACTTATAACTTGCATGAACTTAAAAGATCAAATGTGGGAAATGGAATTCGTTCACACAAAAGTCTGTTTGCTAGATAGAGTTTATCTCCACCGATGCAGTAATTTAACCTGAAGAAAAACAAGGGCAAAATATAGCCTATTTCCAAGTAAAAGCTTGTTTTCTGGTGGGACTGCACTAATATAGAACCAGTCTGGATTCGAAAATGCTATATAAAAGTATATATTTTTCATTATATAGTCAGGAAATATCATGAAGATGTGTAACCATTGTAATACCTGATTTAGCCCTATTGATTTCCACTATATGACAGCTTTATTGTAAAAAAAAATGTACTATATTAAATGTATTATTATTATTAAAGAATAATTTGGTCATTTAAATATTTTGATAATAGTAGCTAGTGTTATATATTTTGGGAAAGATGCTAATGTTAAAAATGTTGGAAAACTATCCACATTGAATGGATTTTTATTTTAAGTTTCTAAAAGAAATCACATTGAACTGTGTATTACACTGTTGCATATATGTTTCCGTTGTCAGGAATTGTAGAAGGTATCAGAAAATATTGAAAATTAATATTCCGTTTCCAAAAGTGTCTTGAAACTGAATCTGCTGATAGTGGTGTTACTGGAAAAACATAAAAAGACATTATCACTGAAAAAGTAAAAAACAAAGGAAGCCCAATAACAATGTAAAATTACATCTACAAACAGGTATTCTGAATGAGTACAAATGTAACACGAAAATGTGTGATATGCACACATTGGGTAAATATGTTGCAAGTATGCTGTATGCTGTGTCTAATTGTAAAGTGAATCTTCTTGTGGATCACTATGATCAGTTTTGATGTATCTCCAGTTTTTACAAGCTTACCGGCCCATTAGTGCGTGGCAGAACTGAACAAGTCAGGGAAAATTCTCAGTTATTTATGTGAATTCTATTTGAAAGCATTTTGAATAACAGCAAGAACATAACATGCCAGTAGGATGACTGGTTCTTATTTTTTATTTATTTTTTGTGATTTTCAATCAGAAGCCTTGAAACTCAAAGATAAAGCTTTTCGAGAATGAAAGCAATACATAACAGCTGGACACAATTTTTTTTGATGTTTTGTTAAAAGTTGCTGGCACCCTGGAAGCAGATGACCAGCTCTCCGTCATCTGGAGAGCGAGGTCTGCACGCAGAAAGCTCCACACAGCTTTGGCCACACAGCACCTCAGACTGTCTTGGCTAAAACAATTTTTTAAAGGCACACATAATTCTGGTTGGTTCGGCTTCTAGCTTAGCTGGCATATATCGACATGCAGGGCCTGTGCTCACTCCCAGAGAGCTGCAACCTCGACTTGTACCGTGCTTTAGCATTTTGTTGTTCGTCACGTTCTCTGCATGTTCCTGCTCCCATTACAATGAAAAGGTAGCGAGGCGTTGGAACATGCTTGGATCATTAAAGACAGTGGGAGGTGCATTTGACAGAGAGAGCAATTGGCCAGGGAAGAGAAGACTTTCTTGAGGTGAATCAGTATCTGGAGACTTGAGGAAGGGACTGAGTGTTTGAGCTGTCAGTAGGGGCTCACTGCATTCCAGGGGCTCACTGCATTCTTCCACACCGTGACTCAGAGAGGCCCTAGATTGGTGATTACATTATTGAGTTTCCAGTATTTCTGTCTAAAAATGTTATTAGAGAACTTTCAAAACCCTGTACTGTGTCACCGTGCAATACGCTGTCAAACGGTGATATTTAGAAATGCCTCTTTAAATACTTTAAATAGCGCAAAATGCTATTTAGCATTTAAAGGCAACCCATAAACTTAAGTCTACTAAAATATCCACTGGAATGCCTTCTGCTTATAGCTGTAGTGTTTCTGCTTCTTGACTTCCACTTGTGCAGAAGTTCTGATGAGCATGCGTTTGTTGCACAGAAGTGCATGCTGGGAAGGATGAGGTGACAGGTTATCTTCTGCTTTCTGCCTGTTAGCAGCAGTCCAGAGGTGACATTTGCTTCTGTTAGTAAGCTAGTAAAAATCAGACCATCTTGTTACCATTTCACACGTGCCCTATTTCCATCTAGCAAATGTTTTGTGAACGACTCATCAGTGACTAAATTGTTATTACAATTCAGCATAAAGAGACCATTATATAACTCAGAACCAGTGTAATAATTATTGAAATTTTAGAAAAGTTTTATTACTATAATTATTGTTTTCACAATTTTTTTGTGAAAATAGTATGAATAGTAATCATATTACTCCAGCTCCATATTTCTAATTAAATAATATTTACATTTAACTTTTTAATTGTCTGTTTATGAGTAATGAAAATTTGATTTTATTGAATTGGGTGAAGTTAAATCATTCATAGATACATTTTGCATGTGAAATAACATATTTACCTTTAAGGCCATGCAAGAATTGCAACTACGTGTGCATAATTTCCTTTAGGAAAACCACGATAAAGCTGTCCATTTTCACTCATTCATCAGCTTATTTTGTGAGCGGCTTGCCGTTGCTGGAGCCCACAGCCTCACATTTTTCCTGCTATTCCTTCCCCCCTTTCCTTACCGCGGAAAACAGGCCTCTCCCTCGGTCTCACGCACACAAACACAGAAGCCCCCGCCAGCGGCAACGCGCCACTCTCGCTGTCTCCCCTCCGCCCGCCTGCCCGCTTTCCCCGCGTGTCTCCCCGTCTTTAGCCGCGGCTCGCCCCAGCGGCCGGCCGCCGTCTTTAGGACAAACACTCGCGGTGGGTTCGACCTCATGGGGGAGGGAGGGGGGTCACTAAGAAATGGCTAGGCTCTCTCCTCCTCTCAAACACCAGGACAAAAAAGGGAAAGTAGAGTGACAACTGTGAGTCCCTTTCTCTGTGCCCTCTAGGGCCAGTGTGGACTTTTCAGTTTGATTGAAGGTCCCTTTTCTGTGGTGTGTGGTGTGAAAGCTGTCCTAATTGAATGATAAAGTGCCCCGGGATGGATCCCGGTGAATGGTTAACAATGCACGGCCTGTGTGTGGTAGAGGGATTTTGGTTCAGCTCCAGCCTTTGCCTCTCCACTCCGAGAGGGGGTCCATTATAACCCTCTCTGCTGGACTCGGTCACGTGACGGGCCTCAAACTCCATGCCCCCCTCCCTGGCCCGGCCCGGCCAATCGCGGGCAGCGGCTTCTGTTCACGCCGGCCCATGTGCTTTCAGTGGCCTCATTTTTGCATGTGACTGACTTTCAGAAGTGATCCATGCACCGCTGGTTGGGAGAGTAAGAACAAAACTCATCACGACTCGCGGAAAAATTAAATGAAATTACTGTTGCAGCGTTAATGTTTAAACTTAATTGTCGAATGCAGGGAAGGACCAAACTGCGTGTTATAAGTGTGAGCAATGCAAAAAGTAGTTGCACATAGTCATGGAAAGCTGCTGTAAAATAATATTATAAAACACTGGGTTTCCCACTGGGAACATTGTTTCTGGTCATTTTTGATTAGTTGGGATGACAAAAAAATGTTCCTTTAATTTGCTGGCTCCTTGTCTTATTCCTCAAGTTGTAGCCATTGTGTTGTAATTAGTCAGTATATCCTTAGTACATTGGTGTGTTTTAACGATCAGAAGTCCTTCAGTCTGGATTCCCGTTCTTTCAGCATGCAGGACAAATCAGGATTGGTAATATGAGATGGAAAGGAATATCTGAACACGACCATGTGTATTTTTGAATAAATGTGGTTATATATAGATTACATTAAATCTGCACATAAATCTCAAAAATATGTGAATGCACATAAATATGCCTGAAAAAATGAAAAAAAAAAATTATGCATGTCTATGCATGATTAGGATCAGTGGTGAAATATATTAAAGATGAATGTTCTTGGCAGTGGCATGGTCTCTTTCAGTTAGCCGTCTTAGTTTGCTATGCAGCGAACATGGAACTGGATTAACAAGGAAGAAAAAAACATGTTGACTTAACGTCAAACTGAATTGCTTAGTTAACTAGCTAAATTTATTAAATCACTTTAAAGTAGTTTAAAAGTGGTTTTTCCTGTTATTTCTTAATTAGCTTCTGGCATAACGGCATTTCTTATTCAAAAATTGTTACTGAAAAGGCAATTCGTATACTATAAAAAAAGCTGGTAGTGAGAGTCCTACTGCGTGCCGACTAATTCTTGCTTATACTGCTGATAGCCTATTATTTTTGCGGATAGAAGTAAAACCACAATGCTGGAGGAGAACTTTTCATGCTTTTTCCATTTGGCAGCTATTTTGGAGATGGCAAATATAGGTTTATGGCAGTACTACAAAGCAGTTAGCTTGTAGGAAATTACAAAGGTTCTTTCAACCTGCTGATGTATATAATTTTTCATCGTGCAGAACGGCACTAAAAGTCACCCACAAAAATGTAACAATTGTAAACCTATACATTTTATTTTCTAAGGACTATAATATCTAAAAAATTCCAAAAAACCCTTTTAGAAAGCATGATTATTATGTGACTGTTAGTGGGGTAAATAATGACAACGGAGGCGGCTATCTATCAATTAGCAGGTTAGCAGAAGCAATGACAAATTTCATTACTGGTGGTATTTGGTGGTAAGTGGTGTGGTATTTTAATTAACCTGGTCTTATTTAATTTTCCCAAATGTACCTTTAATTTCATGGATGTATCTAAGCCAAATAGGAGCGAGATGTTAAAAGTTGTTTTCAAACATAGTTATCATTAATAGCTGTCACACACACACGGCGTCTATAGTCTTCAGTTTCAGTTCTGTATTTTTGCATGACATATCCAGAACAGATATTGACTACCATTTATTGTTTTTAAGACAGTTTTGTTTTTAATGCAAAGGTATTCCACTGACTCAGCAGGATTCCCTGCAATGTTAAGTCAAGTTCCTGCTTTATTTAACCATAACTCAAAATACCTTTCAGTCATAGAAATGTCTTGCATAAAATCATGAAATTTGGTCTGGCTAATTTTCTTGTTTTTTGTTAACGTGCTCAGACTGTGTATAGTTCTTATATGCTGAAGTGTTTCCTTTGGTTTTCTGTTAGAATCGATGTTCTCTCAAAACGCGTATTCAGATTTGCTAACCAAAGACACTCTTTGGGTCGTGTGTATGTGTTTTCGAATGTGTTTAATGGTTCCTTATGTAGAGCGTATGTGAGTGTGTTTGTCTGGGATGTGAAATTGTTTCACTTGTCAGGACGAAGGATAGAAGGAGAGACCCAGAGCTTCTGTGACCGAGCCGAGCATTAAGAGTAGCAGACAATCTGTTAGCTATTTTACTTGCACATTTGAAACCTAGCCCCTTTTTCCTGCTCCACACACTTCAGCTGTGTGACACACACACACACACACACACACACACAAACACATGAGAAAAAAATCAGGGCCCTGCTTGTGCATGTGTGTGGGCATGTGCATGTGGGTGTGTGACGGTGGAGTTGTGATGTGAAAGACACCCTTCCGGCGCCTCTTTCACCTGAGTGTTTGCGTGTGCGATTGTAGACATTTGGTAGGAGGAAGGGAGAGTGGAGAGTATGAAAAGCGTGTTAATGCAGGGTTCCTGTGCAGAGAGACTATGGATTCCTGTGCAGAGAGACTATGGATACCTGTGGAACCTATGCAGGGTTCCTGTGCAGAGAGACTATGGATACCTGTGGGACCTATGCAGGATTCCTGTGCAGAGAGCCTATAGCTTCCTGTGGACCCTATGCAGGGTTCCTGTGCAGAGAGACCATGGCTCCCTGGGGAACCTGTGCAGGGTTCTTGTGCAGAAGCCTATGACTCCCTGTGGAACCTATGCAGTGTTCCCATGAGAACCATGATCTCAATAAATACACTGCCTTACTTTTTCCCCAGACAGAGCATAATAGTTTATGATAAGTCACAACAGATACCTTATATACTGGTTTACAATGAGGCAGGCAGTCTGTGACTATATTATTTGCCTACTGAAGTTTCTTACCATTTCATGTTACTGAAACTGCCAGTTCTACTAATTATATACTGCTTGGAACTTAAATGAACATCATAGCTCACTCTTTCCTCCTTCCAAGCACTTGTCAAGTGTGGGTCATGGGGTGCCTAGGATGTCAGCCCATTGCAGGATAGAGGTGTGAAGTGAATAAGAGTTCTGAGTGACACCTGACTGCAGGGGTACCTCGCAGTTTGTGTTAAAACTGCACTTGAGAACTTAATTATGTAAATTTTTTATGAATTAATGCAATGGTGAAATTTTAAGCATACTTAAAAAAAAACATTAAACATTTAATTGGATTTAGCGCATTTCTCGTACAGCCGATGATTTTATCTCATTCATTGTATGACTATAATTATTTTTCATTCATTCATTTTTTTTTACATTTACGTATTATTCTTGTACTTATATCTAAAGCAACCTTGGGTTTGAGTAAGGTACCATATACGATGAACGTTTATTGTTATTATTATTATTCGTAGTAGTAGTAGTAGTAGTACAGTACAAATTTTTGGTTTTATAATTTTGAAGCAACGAGATCCTGTGGTCACAATTCATCTCTTATAATTCAGGATAGTCCGTATGGGGAAATTTAAATGCTGTATCTAATATTGTTCCTTATAAGGGAGAAATAAGCACTCTAAGTCTTCAGAGTGGTGAGAAAAACAACAGCACTCTGTTTCAGCTATAACACATTACCCTTGTGAGATGTTTTTTTAAACATATATTCTATTTGGTTAATTGATTGCTGTAGCAGGGGAATTAGCTCTTACTGTTCAGAGCTAGGCTGTTGGATTGGTCGTTTGTGCTAGTTTGTGCCATTGAAAATTTTGTTTGTACTGCTTTAGTTATTGCGATATAAACGTTTGTTTACTTGTGATGTCCCCACCGTGCATCTCCATCCAAATTCCTAAATAATTTACAAAGCTCTCAAGCGCAGCTGTAACAGAAACTCTCAGATACCACTGCGGTCAGGTGTGACTCAGAACTCTTATTCTGTAGCGATCCTGCAGGAGGAGTGGTATTTGCGATATACCTGGTTGTTTTCTGACTTCATTAAACAGATACAACTGAATGCAAAACAAACCGTATTCCAATATGATTTGTCTAGTAAAATTCCCCATCTAAAATTAGAAAAACAAATTATACTACACGGACCATTGTTTTTCATAGGTTGTAACATTAAGCTGTTTTTGTGTAATTTAAAAAATATTGTTCATTTTTATATGTTTTTATGTTACCTTCTGTTTGATAGTGACAATTGAGAATATAATGGCATAGGAGAAATAATATACAAGTATCACAAAGAAAACTCAACTTGCTTGTTTTTACACCCACTCACTGGTGGGGAAGCTTCTGTGCTGAAGCTAGTATTAAGTTCTGTTTGAGGAAACAGAAATCAGCAACCAGGAAATGCAATATTTTTTGACATTTCCTAATCTTCCATCAGCCAGGTCACCCCAAACGGAGGTGTTTTGTGTCTATAAGCAACACAGGGGTCTCCATAGTGCCACCTGAAAAGTTAAAGTCAACTCTAAAGCTACCAGTAGTGTCTGTGGGGAAGGCAGGACCTAAAGGCAGGCTGCAGTGCAGGCAAAAGCAATCAAAGGCAGGCTCCAGTGCAGGCAAAAGCAATCAAAGGCAGGCTGCAGTGCAGGCAGAAGCAATCAAAGGCAGGCTGCAGTGCAGGCAAAACCAATCAAAGGCAGGCTGCAGTGCAGGCAAAACCAATCAAAGGCAGGCACAGTAAGGGATAACAGGCACAGACAGGTAACTGGCAGAGCTGAGGAGCACAGGACTGGGAAGCACTTAAATATTATACTAATCATGAGGCCAGGAACAAGTGGCAAGGCAAACGAGCATCGGGCGCCCAAGGGAAACACAGGGAGCAGCAAGCAGAGTGGGACGGGACCTAACACTGTGTTAAAAGTATATAGGTAAAAGTGTGTCTGTGTGTGAGTCATGTATAGATTATATTGTAGGGGCCAAGTATCCCCACAGGGTGATAAAAACCTGTTATTCTGACATAATGGGGAGCCTTTTTACGGTCCCCACAAGGGGAAACTCAATTTTACACTAATCTGTGGATGCAGTCAAAACACAAAAAATTAATTAATGGGATTAGGGATTGCCCATAGAAATGAGACGTCAGTTCCCTCAAAGATATGACTATAAATGTGTCTATGTGTGAGAATTTAAAGGTAAAAATGCTTACTACTGGGTAGGGGTCCCTTTTGTTTACAGAACCTGAATTCTTCAAGACATGAATGCACCTCGAATTCAAGTGCTGTAAACTTTCATTAAGAAGTCTTAATGAAATTTTGCACTTCCCGTCCTAGTCTAGTCGTTCTGTTGGCTTTAACAAGTGTCCATTCACCTCTGACCCCTCTCATTAGGAAGGTGTTTCCACCTTCATCACTGCCATGAACCAGATCTTTTCATTTATGGCATCATCCAGGCACATAGCAATCTAAACAACCCCCTCACCCCACCCCAAAAATTGTTTTACTCCCAACCATGTGGCCAGAGATTAAAATAATGAGTTTGAACCGCATTAATAAAATCAAATAAAATCATTTCTGTCCTCTCTAGCACATGAAAATCCCAGTATTGCGGCTGTTGAAATGCTGGTACCAACACAGCTGGCACCTAGTCACACCACTTTCAGAATTGCTTACATCACGTGTGTTGCCCTTTCTAAATCTTTGTCGCACAGTAGGTGAACCCTCTGACCCTGTACTTAAAATAGTATTCACTTGTGGCCATGTGATTTGCTGTTGGTAGGATCAGGCTGTTTGCGTTTACAGGTGTACTTAATACAGTAGCTGCTGAATGTAAGAAAGCCTTACGTCTATGTCATATATCAGATAAAATGGCAAGGATGCAAATGTCATTTGGCATATTTCGGATGTGAGTTTACAGGCCCCACATATTGTGTCCATGAGCTGTGGGAAGAGGATAGAGGGAGAGTCCTGGCACGCTGCCCGTTGGCAGGATGCGGTTCTATGCCGCTGCCGGGACTCCCTGCAGACAGGGCTTTCCCTAAACGCATCTTCCCACCCACCCCCCCATGTGCTCACACCAGCACACAACCGCGCATTCACATGCACGCGGGTGGCGGAAATAACACTGCAGTCATAGCCCACTCGTCAATCAGGACCTTGGCCCACCCCCGGTCAATCAAACGCCCCCCCCCACCCCCCACCCTCCACTCCAGTGGTTTTCTATACAGAATCAAACAGATATGGGGAGCTTGGAGAAATACCGTGTGGACACGTCTTGTGAGCATCTGGAAAACGCTGCGTGACATGAAAGAGTGAGGTTTAAAAATGCCCCGCCCTCCCCCCGTGGCGTGGACTGACTGGTTGCTGGCACAGAGATGCTAAACGTCCATCACTGGATCCTCCTCATTCCATCTCAGTGAGCGTACATTTTTTTCATTAATTGTGGCAGGAAGGGAGCCCACACTTTGATTTTCACGACTAACTTTTACTTTTGCCTTATCTTTCTTCTTCGTCGCTGGAATCTCTTCTTCGTCACTCTTTGCTGCGGTGTTTGTCTAAGGGCAAGGGCTTGCGGCACACCCGTGAGCTCGAAGATGGATATATATGATTTGTGGCAATCAGAATATGCCTCCAATTATTTCAGTGTGGCCTGTGGTCGCTGAGGTGAAATGTGTCAATCAGACAATCTGTAGTCTCCAGCTCTCAGACTGAGTCTCAGCTGTGTTAAAAAAACAGCACAGCCCATAATTCAGATGGGGTTCTCAGGAGGTTGAATGGAAATTGGATGATGAGAGAGCAAATCTAGAGGAAATAGTCTAAGCATCTGTGATTGATTGGCCTAGCATGTTACGTCTGCTGAACCTCCTCATAGCTATATGGTGGCAGCCGTGGTGGAAAACAGTTATGCTGTTGTTATGTCCCACCCAAACACGAAAGTAATTTCCGTAAAGAGCGAGGAAGAGGTGGACGCGTGAGGAGGGGTGGCTGTTTGGGGGGGGGGGGGGGGGCTGTTTACTTGGACGCTGCTGCTTTTTTCTGCGCAAGGGCCACTTTCATCTAGTGTGTTTATTTTGGTACACAGACTGATCCAATGCATCACTGCAGCGCCGACCGCAGAGCCAGAGTAACGGGGAACTGGGGAAGAAAGGGAGGGAGGGGCGAGTGTGTCGGGCCTGTGCTAATTTCTGGGTGTTTGCGTTGGCACAGAGGAGGCAGTGGTGGGAGTGCTGGGCGGGGGGGGCTTCATTCCCCTTGTTCTTGTTCAATAATTGTGGCTCCGCATGCCATGGTGATCTGGCTGTTTGTGGGTGCTTGATGAAAACTTTCCTCCTCTCTTCTGCATTGGTGGGGGGGCAGTGTTAGTCATCAGAGATAGGCTTGTTTTTTGTCTCATGGGGGGAGTTTTTTTTTTTACTACTATACACCCACTGATTAGGAGAGATATTTAGATTAGATTAAATTAAATTAGATTCGATTTGATTAGATGACCTTTATTGTTCCCAGAAGAAACTTCTCACAGGTGTGTTCATCGCACCATCATCCGTGACTGCTTACTTACGACATGGCTGTAGTTAGCTGGGAACACAGATTAAACCCAGCAACAGAATAACTAATAATGAAAACTGGCAAACTCAAATAAAATGAAAATTGAATTCAACGTCCCTCATGGGGCCAGTGGACATAACTGTCAGTCCTTTGGATTTCTCCACCTGTCTCCTGGACTCAAAGTGACATCTCTATCTAGCTGATGTCTGATTTCCCATGTCTGTCAGCAGCGTTTAGGGAGAAACAAAAAGCCATGAGTGCACACTGACCAAAAGGCCCGTTATCCCGAATTTGAATGTACCTTCATACTAAAAGTATCTCTGCTTCAGAAGACAGAAGAACGCCTCAGATCATTTTAATTGGACGGTGGCTTAGTAGAGGTATTGTATCTAGGAGGTATGTGCCATCTTTGGACAGGTGTTTCAGGGGCTTGTGTGGTTAAACGGATTCTCTGCAAAACTCCACTCTATCTGCCAGGGACATCCCACAACAAGGTGTGATCTGATCAGCCCGCTGCGGAGCTCACTGCCTCCAGCCTTGTCTGAGCATGGCAGTGGTCACTGCTTATCTTTGCTTCTCCACTTCTGCCAAACTAACCCTTTCGGTTAAAGCTTACCTACACTTACATGTTTTCTGCATATAAACTACACAAAAATAACAAATGAATGCCTCAATGTACTTCCTATGCCAAGACATCTGTTTGTCATACTAACCTGCCAGTAACAGATCATCCTGAGCTTAGGACCACTGGTGCAGTGACAGACTAACGTGGCACCCAGGCATTGTCTGCACCGTTACCTGCTTGCTTGACTGTCAGCTAGGGCTGAACGATTTATCGATTTCAAATCAAAATCACAATTTTGAACAATGCAATTAGCAAATCGCAAAGGCTGTGATTTAGGGTATACATTATTCAGCACGTCTGACCCCGGGTTTAAAACTATCGTGAGAGTAGTTTTGCAAATTCATTCCATCCTCCTTGTGTGACAGTCAGTTTCACCAATCAGAAGTGCCGTGCTCCTCGCATTCCAATCATGCTCACCAGTCAGAAGTGGCCCAAAGTGACTGCGTATACGCCCGCAAACACAGACATGTGAAACCCAAGGAAAATACACATTTGCAGTGCAGAAAAATATCGGTTCCGCTGTTGAGCCGTATTTAATGGTCAGAGATTGTTCACAGGAAGGTACTATTTTTAGGGGTACAAGCATCGTTAGCCTCAAGATCCCTAATGTTTTTATTACTGGAATTGTTTTATTTTCATTACTTTATTTAACTTAACACTGTCGCGGCTTATATGATAGTAGTTTTATGTGTCATTGTCCTCTGCTAATTTGACACTTGTGTGCATGGGACTTTCCGGAAGCACTTTACTAAGGGTAAAAAAGTGGGTTTTGCAAACGAGCGCTGTTTGCAAACGCGGCACTTAAAATGTGCATATGAAAATACAATCACTTTACCATGTTTGGGTTGCTAGACAATTGTTCTATGGTTTATTAGATGTATGTTCTATATCATTTTTGTTAGAATAAATACATTTTGGATTCAATTAATATATTTCCAGCCTTGTATAGCACAGTTCAGATTTCAGTGTACGGTTGTGCTCAATTACAGTTTTTTATACACATATAGTTAATACTAAGTAAAAAAAATCGCCAATGAAATCACAATTCGATATTTTCTTAAAATCGTTCAGCCCGACTGTCAGCTAATTATTTGTCCCTTGATTAAAATGGCTTGGTTGTTCAGGTGCCGGGCACCTGGGCTGAGAGCTGCCAAGCCAGTGTGTCAGGCCGTCATGCGGCTCGTAGGCTCAGATTAGTTGATTATCCATCTTTCATGGGAAAAGTTTTAGACGTCAACCAGTTAGGTGATGAACTGAATGCGATGGCACCATCAGCTTTTTCTAAATCATTTCCGTGGGCCATTATTTGTACTATAGTACTTTGTTGATTCGTTTGGCTAAAGTCAAAACAGATGGAAGTAAGAAACGAAGACAACACTTGATGTAACCCTTAACAATAAAAATATCAATATGCATATATAATTCAATTTATTAACATTTAATTCCAGCCTAGGGTTTTTCACCCATAAGCAGTAAATTCCAGTATGCACTGTGTGAGATTTAGTACCAAAGTATTTTAGTATGCACTGAATATATCAGATCGAAATTACAGGTTGTTTTGTGCATAAAGTATAAGGACACATGGGCTTTATGTATAGTTAGGTGTTTATGTTTAGTGCCTAACGTGCAATGGTTAGCTGATGTGTACAACCAAATGGTGCCCCCCCATAATACCCCCATAATACAGCCTACTGTAGTTCCTCCTTCAATGTACACTTTGACCCCGTAGTCATTGTGTCCTTTCATATCTGAAATTCTTGAATACACAGGTAAATAAACAAAATATTTCTGCATATATGTGGTATATATAGTATAAAGCATATATTAATATTCTTTTCCAGAGTGAAGGTGGCAGTGCACTTCTGTAGGATAGCAGTAAACAACATTCCGATGTAGTATGAAAGTCACCTAAATTTAGCATCACGTATCAGCCAGACACAAGTAAATTTCAAATCCCAGATAGGCTAATGAGCTGTACTATGGAGTGCGTTAAGCAAGTAGCCCGTTGCTTTAGGCTTGGAATGACCTGGAAATATAAAAAATAAGATACATAAATATGCATTTCAAGAGATGATTTGAGTGAAAGCCTAGCAGGCCATTAACCTGCACTGCTTCCCGGACTGATACTCCACCTCAAATTCTCACATGCATCCTCCAGGCTGAGATAAACACTAAGATCTCTCCAGCCCACTCTGGCGAATTATTGCTTAATTATTTTGCTTTTATCGTTTATACTGAAACGGAAGTCTAACGTGGGCTATGAGGCGAATGCTGCTTCCCATCAATTCATGGAGGCGATGTCAATGGCAGCCCAGTAGGAGGCGCTCTCGGCTGGATATGAGTCCATGTATTAAGTCCAACTGAAAATGCCACGGTTCTTCCCAGCATACCAGCAAGCAGGCCTCAGCCAGCATACACAGAATAAATTAGAAAGGCTGTTTTCCGGGATACTCCTTTCACATCTGCCTCTCTCTGGTACTGGAAGGGGCATATGCTTATTATAGGGCTTAATTTGTTTAAGTGTTTTTTTTTAAACTCTCTCTATAAAAGGGAGGGTTCTCTTTGTCACATATGGTTTTCTGAGTGTCAGGCTTAGAACGTGCCACCTAAGGAGTTTATACGATAAAAATAAACAACACAAAGAAACTGTGGCTTCTGTAACTGTCTTGTGAGTCCCTTGACCACAGGATCTATGTTTAGCAATGGTAACGACGCTGGTAGCTTGGCCACATCCCAACCTGCCACCAGGCCCTTTGTAACTGCCGATGAATGTGAGGGTCGGCCTGCCCCGGGCTCTCTGTGGAGGGGGGACCTCATACCAGCTTCCTGTCCCCGAGTGCCGCACCCTGCGGGGGCATCTGGTGTGTGGCTCCGTGCCGCCCGAGGGGAAGCGAAACCCAGTGAGTCCATTCAGTTGTGCAACGCTCCCGTGAAGGCCTTTTCAGAGTGAGCTCCCGTCCGCGTGGGGAAGACTCCGCGGTGCCGCTCTCCACTTTTCTTTCTGCCATAGAGTGAATGGCGTAGGGATGCCACCCTACTGGGCTATCTGTGGTCTCATGGGGGGGGGTCTGTTGATTTAGACCCCTTTGTGAGTATGCTTTGTCAAAATGGCTGCTGAATTCCAGAAGCATTAACCGCTTGCAGTGAAAATGAACTGGGGGGGATATTTTTGGAGGGTAGTGCAGTCGTCATTTCAGGCCAGGCCAAGCAGCGGATCATGTTTTTACTCTCTAGCTAGCAGCTCAGAGTGAGGATTTGAAATTTGGTGAGCAGTCATGTTCTTAGCACTGATGGGGGTGTGAGGGAGGAGTCTATGCCACTGAGCCCCCATCCCTGTCGCTGCGAGCGCGGTCCGCTGGCCTCTGCCTTTTGCTATTATTAAAATGGATGTAAAATATGAACACGTTCCATCATTATTACGAGGGAAAACTGTGTGCTTGTTTCTCGCTTGTGGGGCAGGAGTGACATCTTCTCTTGGGTAGAAAATGCGCGGCCGTTAGTTATTAGAGAGAGGTTCTTCTTTTCTCAGACTAATTAACATTAGGCTCTTACCAGGCTGCCTGTCAAGCTGCTATTCAGTTGTATCAGATATTAGTAACTGCAAAGCGCATGGCTACCTTTCACATGTAATAAAGCACACTTTAATACTTCCTTCCCTCTGTATGTGTGTATGTCTGTCAGACCTCTGAGAGATGTCACCTAAGCTAAAATCAGCCGCGGTACCAGGAAAGGCTGAATCAGGCTGATGAATCTTTTGCTGTTAGGCATTTTGTTTGAACTCTAAACATTACACTTGTCTTTTATTTCTAGGTATGTGAGTAATAACACAAAGTCTTACATCTGTCTGAGAGTATAATTAGTAATTACATCTACCTTCTTTAAAAATGTATCCTTTGGAAAGTCAGGGTCAGTCTGGAACCTGTCCCAGAAATGACAGGGCAAAAGATAAGAGACAGTCCAGATGGGATGCCAGTTCATTACAACATTGAAATTGACAGAAGGGAAAAGGTTGATGAAGAGAGACTTTCTAAGAGAGAAGCTTTCTAATTTTCCACTGTCAGTTTGCCCCTCCCCACCCCAATCACAGCTCATGTTTTTCCATTCACATATTTCTTCTTTATTGTGTATTAAACGTAAGATGTACTGAAGGGCAGAGCTGGGTCTGGGTGAGAGTGAGTAATAAATGTAAGATGTACTGAAGGGCAGAGCTGGGTCTGGGTGAGAGTGAGTAATAAATGTAAGATGTACTGAAGGGCAGAGCTGGGTCTGGGTGAGAGTGAGTAATAAATGTAAGATGTACTGAAGGGCAGAGCT
>JAODKL010009263.1:9474-24305 GCA_026780765.1 Petrocephalus schoutedeni
CAGACAGACAGGAGCATAGATATACTGTGTGCAAGCATCAGACAATCAAGGGCATAGAGATACTGTGTACAAGCAGCTGACAGACAGGAGCATACAATAGAGATACTGTATGCAAGCAGCAGAGAGACAGGAGCGTAGAGATACTGTGTGCAAGGAGCAGACAAACAGGGGCGTAGAGATACTGTGTGCAAGTAGCAGACAGTCATATAGACAGATAGGAACATAAAGATCTTATATAAGAGTTCAGAGAGGCTATCAGGTAGGCAAACAGAAGCAAAGAGATGTTGCATAGAAACAGGCAGGCAGGCAGACAGACAGTCAGACACACAGACAGATTTCTAACTGGGGTTCTTTAATCCAAAAGAATTATATGAAAACAAGCTTTTCTTCATATCCTGCTGTATTAACAGTGACCATAACTACAACATTGTTTTACAATTAGACAGTTTTGATCAGTAAAATGACTGCATGTACTTTGATTAGTAATGAGTTGTAGAAACCGAACTCTAACCATATTAACCCAGTTAAGTGAAGAACTAAGAGAAAAGTAAGGGTGTGCAGTGGTTGTCTATTATTCTGAAATAATTCCATTTGATGGGTTAGCTCTAATTTCCCCATCCTACCCTGCAGTTGACCAAGCTTCACCAGTTGGCTATGCAGCATTCCCCCTTTACTCCCCTTGGGCAGAACAACCCCACCTTCCCTGGTACGTACCCAGCACCTCCTGGGAAGTCCGTCTCCCTCTCGCCTCCCATGCTCGTCATAACATTCATTTACTATGTGCCCAGTGACCCTTTTCTGTCCCGCCTTAACAAATCTGCCCTTGTTACTGCTTCATGTGCATCCCATGGTAATATCACATGGCTCCCAGGGCTATGAATACAGGTATCACAGCAGAAAACTTAGAAAGGCTTAGAATTCTAAGAAGACTTTTCTCTTCTCGATTTATCAAGTAGACAATAGACAATAGATGTGGTAAATCTTATCAGCCTGGTCACCAGCAAAGACAACCTAGACCATGACACTGCATCCTCCAGGTTTAGCAGTGAGAACCACTCATGCAAATCTAAAATTTAAATTACAGATAATTATGGCTGTGGTGTACTTAATTTATTGACTGTTACTGTGTATGGACAATTTTATAAATATGGACTATGGTCCTTAAATAAAATGGAGTGGAAAGAAGACCAAAGTTCTCATTTTTTGCTGTATAAATGGGTGGTCTAAAGTATGCATCTCGTTACTGTTCCCAGTAAAGCCCATAGCTTCTGAATTTATTTGGACATTCCCCAGTGTCTGCCCCACCTGATTTATATACAATGGCACCTGGCTATCATCATCCAGCTAGGGTGACTACCTAATCCATGTGAGCGGGGACAGTTTCAGCTAGGACAGAGTTTGTAAACTACCATTTTCATCTGTGTGCTGATTAGTCAGTCTCCTATAATCATGCATGTGTCACTAATGTTAATGAGCCAAGCACAGGAGCCTTTCAGTTTTAAAGTAGTTTGTAAAACGTGAAGTACCTCAAAGTGTCTTCGTACTTCTAGCCGGTCACCTTGTTATTCTCAAGCTGACCCCTGCTGGGCCACTGAGCTCATGAACCATGTATGCATTCGGACAGGACTTAGATTTCTATCTACGCAGACATATTCTTCATTTGTATTTTTCTTTTTTTCAAAGAACCCCCACCCCCACATTAGCGACCAAAATAGCACATGAGCTCCTAGCTCCCTCCATCTCCCAGACCTGGCTTCCCCACATGTGTACGGACTCCCACTAGCGGCTGGGTATGTGTAGATTCCCACTCAGTGCTCTCTGTGTTTTTCCAATGCAGGCCTGGACACGAGCACACCAGCCAGCTCTCATGAGTTCACCATTCCCAATGACGTAAGTCCCCATCCTTTTTTAAACACATCCCATCATGAACCTGAGATGATCTTATACCTTTTCGTAGTGACCTCACCAAATGAATCTAGTCCCAGACCTGTTTCAGGTGTATAATGGGGACAGTGTGTAAATGGAGTGTTCAGCAATATTTCTGTGCAGTCTATTTATTACCAATTTCTAAATTTATTTTTAAGTATAGCATAAAATACACATTCTCATAATGAAATAAAATATTTTTTCCAAATTATAATGTTTTATGTTAAATTCTCAGAATGACCTACACCCTCCATCCTGTACCTTATCCTTCTCAGCTGATTGGATGTATCATCGGCCGGCAAGGAAGCAAGATTAATGAGATCCGGCAGATGTCGGGGGCCCAGATCAAAATTTCTAATGCTACAGAAGGATCCAGCGAACGTCAAGTCACCATCACGGGAGCACCAGCTAACATCAGCTTAGCACAGTACTTCATTAATGCCAGGTAGGCCCCCCACATAAGCTTAACACAGTGACTCATTAATGTCAGATTGGCCCCTACATCAGCTTAGCACAGTACGTCATTAATGTCAGATAGGCCCTCCCAGATCAGATCAGCACAATATCTCATTGATGTCAGGTAGGCCTTTCTATACAGTTTAACACTGTACTTCATTAATGTCAGTTGGGCCTTCCCAGATCAGCTTAGCACAGAATTTAATTAATGTCAGGTATGTCCCTCATATCAACTTAGCACTGTACCTCATTAATGTCAGGTAGGCCCTTCTAGATCAGATCAGCACAGTACTTCATTAATGTCAGGTAGGCCCTCACAGATCAGATCAGCACAGTACCTTATTAATGTCAGGTAGACCCTCCCAGATCAGATCAGCACAGTACTTCATTAATGTCAGGTAGACCCTCCCAGATCAGATCAGCACAGTACCTTATTAATGTCAGGTAGACCCTCCCAGATCAGATCAGCACAGTACCTCATTAATGTCAGGTAGGCCCTCCCAGATCAGATCAGCACATACCTCATTAATGTCAGGTAAGCCCTCCCAGATCAGATCAGCACAGTACCTCATTAATATCAGGTAGGCCCTCCCACATTAGCTTAGCACAGTTTCTCATTTATGTCAAGTAGGATCTCCTAAATTGCTTTAGTATAGCTCCTCCTTAACACCGGGCAGGCCCTCGACATCAGTTACTAAAATCGTTCATACATACAGCAGCTCAGATGAATGAAACCAAAGCCAAATGAGTTATTTCACTGAAAGGACCGAAGGAAATCCTCAAAAATTCTATTTTTAGCTTCAGGGTTCAGATCTATTAGGTGCCTGTTAGTTATTAGTTGTCAGAAGTCAAGGTGGCATTTCTCCTTCTGCCAGTGTTTAGCCATCCTACACAGTGCCTGTATGGCATACTGAACCGTACACAAAACATGATGTCCAGCTGCCTTCTGTAGTGATTGGGAAAATGGACTGACTGAAAGGTCACAGAATTGCAGGAAGGATGATGTGTCAGTCATCAAAAACAAAAAAAGGGGGAATTGTGAGATATATTGCCATATACTTGGCTTTTCATATGTATGATATGTATAAATTAACTTAAGGAAGGCGCATTAATAGTAGTAGCATAATGTAATGTGCTGCTAGGAAATACAGGAGCTCATTTGCTATTGCAAGAGTTTAAATTTCCTCTTTTGAGTTTGCTCGTGTGCCATTTCATCATGTTTGTTATTTTGCCTTTTCTGTTCTCCTCATTAGCGTAACAGACGTAGCCTTACATAGGATCTTCTCATGGGTGTTTCCATCAAATCATGAAACAACCCCTTTATTGTTTTTCTTCTTTAACACATAACATGCCCCCCTCTGACCCTCATTTTTCCTTTTTTCTCTTTTCTCTCCCGCTCCACCTGTGGTCCCTCCTTCCCGTGTTGACCCTTTTAACCCCGCCCCTCTTGTTGATTTCCTCCAACCCCCTCTCTCTGTGGCTTAACCCTCCTCCCCTGGTCTCCCTGAATTCCTCCTCCTTCATTTACAGCTTAGAACTGGCTAAAGTCAACACCCCGACTGCTGCTGTCACGACCCCTGTTGACCTCAACATGAGCCTCTCTCAATCCGCCCCCCCTTGTTCCACCCCCTCCTCTATGGCCGTCCTGGCAGCTGCCGCTGTTTCTGCCGCAGCCAGCGCCACATCCCCTCCCGCCCTGCCCACGTTACCCAGCACCCACTACGCTGTGCCCGTCTCCAGTCTGCTTGGCCTGAAAACCGTCCCGCTCCTTGCCCTTAATGCTGCGGCGGCAGCCTCGAGCGCAGCGGGGGGATTGTCAGCATACACCACCAAAATCCCAACCACTGCTGCGGTCAAGAAATCAGACCGCCAGAAGTTTGCTCCATACTGAGAAAAGATGATATTAACACTTATGTTTTGTTGTGTTAAGTTTTCACCCCTAATTTGAAGCTATGGGTAGATAGTAATTTTATGCACTATTATAAAAAAACTCTAAATTGTTTGTGTCCATGTGTCAGCATGTTTGAAACCTTATTTTTTTGTTTGTAAACTTTGACGTATGATAAACAGAGAGATGTTTCCAACAGCTCCAGTAATAAGTGCAAAACAAACATTTTTTTTTGTTTAATGGCCATAAACATGGAAAGTCTTCCTCACTAAGCCAAACTACATACATACATTTATAAAAGCCACTTTTAATAAGACTTTTAAGACTAATCAGAAGCAGTTTCAAACAACAAATACACTTCTGTCTAGTTTACTGCCAACATCTTCAGTGCATGTTGAATGAAGCTGAAACATTTAAACTTTGAGCTATTGCACCTATATTATTCCACAATAAAATTTAAATCACAGATAAGAAATTTAAAAAAAGATTAAAAGTACCAGTGGCAGTAGGCACAAATGGCTGTAATTGCCAGTCACATTATTAAACATTCTGTTGCTAACCCCTGTCATTATTAACTTGATGTCTCTAACAACCACACTGGGTCTGTTTTGTGTTCATGTTCAGCCTTCCTGCATGACACCTTTCTTCACCACTTCCAGCTCCTTTGTCAGTTTTGAAACATCCAACTTTGCGTACTTTAAATGAAACCCATCAGTTTTTGGGTCACTAATAAGCTGCAAAAAATCTTTGAAAAGACATAAAGATTGATAGGAAATGGGGGATTTTATTTTGCACTCATTTCGTATGAATAGGTAGATGAGCCAAACAAAAGTATGCATTTTGCATCTTAAAAGATGGCTGTGCAACTATCGGTTCGTTACACCTTATGGCGGTACAACTATCAGCTGACCCAACTGCCTCTTCCCCAAAACAAATATACAATTCTGTATTTTAAATATATAATAACGTAATTTAATTTTTAATCTATTTTTTAACTCGAAATCGCGAAGCCAATATCCGGGTCACACTAGTGGTATTTGTGTTATACGACTACCAAATACGTACTAAATTTTAGTAATGGCATATTGCAGCGCTACAGAAACGAAACGAGACAACACAGTTTCAACAGGGCTGGTTTTTAGTATTCTGACTAACAAACAGCGAAATATAAGGAGGTCTGACGCTGGACTGTAAGGTACACACATGGTTACTATTTACAGAGGGCACGGAAACAGGCGAGTAACTGGTATAGATCGCGGCACACACAGGTAAAAACACGTATACACCGAAGATACGGCACAACTATTTACAACAACAATTACACACGGGACTACATGGCTCGCAAGCTTACCAGGAAATCCTCGCTATGCGGAGCCATCTCACTGGCGCTACAACACATTAGTTGTATTAATGTGATTGATTTCCTTTTAACATTTAAACATTTAAGTTATATTGGCCTCTAGTGTGAGATAGTGTTTTTCATTCTTCCCTGTATACACACCAAAGCTACATCGAATAACACTTACCATACATTCACATTTAGTGCTTGCCTCTTCTGCATTTTAATGTAAACAAAATCTGAAAACTGGACTGTTGAGTGTAGAAATATTCTACAGTCTTCATAAAAAGTAACGTTAATTCAAGATTTTTTTATAAAAAAAAATATCTGGCCATTTAGCGACAAAGAAAGATAAGTAAAAATGCTTGTTCTACTCTGATGTTATATATAGAAACACAATATACACTGTAGACTGTTGTATAATTACGTAATGAATGTGATAAAGGTGCGCTTTGATATTTTATATCAAATCAGTAAATAATCTGATGATAGTCTGATGATTATCAGCATGACAGAAGAATGCCATAACAGGCATCAGACAGTCAGTGTAAATGAGATTGCTCTTGGGTTCGGCCTGTACTGCTGAAAGCTGGCACCTCACATTCATTCAGGGGTCGTTGGAAACAGCTCTCCCATTTCGAAGTCCACGTTTAATTAACTCTATATTTGTTTGTGCTTCACACTGCCTTTTGTTTTTGCCCTCCACCTACTGCTGCCATCCTATTCAGCCACACCCGGTGCCCCCCTGTCCACCCCAACACTGCTTCCCCACACCAGCTGAGGGCTGCATACACGCCTGTACCAAACTGTAGTGTAAAGCTGTTATGAAACAATGCACATGCACAGTTAAGCAAGGAATACATTTTGTTTTACTGCATATTGTAATATGACCCTCATCCTATATTATCATATATTAATGCACTACCACTGTATAATGTATATAACCATATTTATCTGGTCAGACTTCATCAAGTGAAATTGCACTAAAATTGTTACAAATTTGTCTGTTCTTCCCCTCAACAGTATCACATTACTCTCAGAAGTACTCTCCATAGTGATCGAGTTTGCATTTGTTTAATGACACCATATAATAGATAATACAAAACAAAGCCTGGCTCGACAAAACGCACTACTCCACAGCTTCCGTGAAATTGTGTGATCGGTTTGCTGTTCTCATTTCTGTGACGCGACAAATAGTAAGAATTGTCCTGCTCTGTGTTCTTCTCTGGTTTTCTCCTAACTTTAGGCTGTCTTCTGAAGTGTCGGGCCTGGGGGCACAGTAGTGGCTCTGCAGCCAGTCAGCAGATTAGCGTCCTGAGGGGCTGTTCCTAAGCCACATGGGCTTCCTATGGACTCTATGCTGTGAAGAATTCCTGCCATTCGTTCGTCTCTCAGATGACTTTTCACTGAAGTCCGATCTTCTCTAAGCAAACGTGCTTCCTATTCTGTGTTGTCATGACTTTTTCTTAAACTCGTTTATTTCCCTTGGTCTAGTTGGGGCCAAGGCTCGGTTTTTTGTCTTTGTAAAGGCATGAGCTTCTAGTGATTCAGGTCCGTATCTTAAATTTTGTCTACGTTACTGAGCAAAACTAAATGACCACTTTTTATAAGTGAAGCATTCCTGGGATAATGTCTGTTGTTGTTTTAATCTTCGGTTTTGAAGCTGGTATACCTTCCGACACCCTCTCTGCCCCTCTTCTTTTTTTTTAAATGAAACTTGCATTGATATGTTCTGCTGCTGTATAAACACGCAGTATATTTACTGAGCTTCAGGGAACTTTTCAGTACTTGTACAGCTGTGCTGTAAAAATGGATACACCTAATAAATCTGAATCAGTATGACATATGTCGTGATATATCTTTCATTTTTGCAGTCGAGTTCCAAAAAAATAGAAATAGAACAAGTACTAACTGGATTCATTATCACTGCTGTGATTGTAATTTAATAAAAAAGAATACAATTTTATTGATCCCTGTGGGGAAATCCTGTTTTATGTACCTCATCTTGCTCTCCATGAGACAGACAGGCACACACACACAAGCGGGGCAGCCAGTTACAGTGCCTGTGGAGCTGAGGGTTAAGGACCCTGCTGAAGAGCCCACAGACATGACTGTCAGGTTTAAGTGGGCGACCTTTGGGTCTCCGAGCACAGGCACAAAGGCTTATCCCACTGAGCCACACACTGCCCCCTAACAAACAGCCAAGGCTGGTCTCTGGCCAGACTCAAACCCACAACAGTTAGCAGCTGCACACTCAAGGCATTCAGCCACGCAGCAGCCTGTCTTAAGTCACTTTACAGGTCACAGAATCCCCACCATGCATGATCAGAAGACTAGGACACAATAATCAGAACAGAAGTATTTTCCAGTATTCCAAGTGCCCCCCACCATAGCAGTCAGGCAGTGTTTGAAAAGACAGGAAAAAACCCTTTAATACAGTGACATTTGGATAGGACCTTGCATCAACACTGAATATTCACATTCATAAATGTACAAAAAGATTTCCCGAGTGCCTCATCACCCTGTGTGGCTGGCCAGTGAGGTCAGGGTTCATGTGTCCTGCTACCCCCTGTTTTTGGGCTAAGCAGGAAAAGAATGAATGGGGGTCTGATGGCTTGTTTAGGGTAGTCATTTGAGTGTGCTCTTGAGAAGCTCATGGTAGGAAGTTATTAAACTTTACATAATCAGAAAATGTGTCTGCTTAATCCTGTTATTGAAATTAGGTTCAATGCATCTTATCAAACCATAACAACTGAAGTACTTATGAGTTTAGGGCGGACAATTAATCAGTTTGGGTTTTAAGGGTTTAGGACAGCACTCTTTTGGCCCTCCAGTCATGAGAGAGCAGGCTAAAAAGCTCCTCCTCCTCCTCCTCCTCTCCCTCATTCACATTGCTCCTCTGTTCCTGCTGCGGGTTTGAGTCCACCTGTCCCACGTTCTTCATTACCTCCCTCCTGTCCCGGAGCAGCTCTACACGCCGGTAACACTCTCTGTGAAGACAGTCAAACAAGGTACTGTCAGTCAGCTCCTTCACATTTCTGAATGGCTCAAATGACCAGCAAGAAACAGCCTCTCAGATACACACACTCCTCTGTGGACAATCTCTGCAGAATTACTCACATCTGCTCATCAATCTCATCTATCTGCCGCTCCAGACGCCCATCCTCATCCTCCTCGGCAACGATAGCCTCAGAGGCCTGTGACGAAGGAAGCCAGGTAAGGAACAGGTGTGACAACATGGCCCAATGCTCTGCACGGCGGTCATATGCGTGCCAGTCTCAGGCAGCTGTGGACGTTGCATGTTGGTATATAATATATAATTCATTGTGTAACCTGTTGAAAATGTGTTATCATAAATAAATGTAAATAAAAGCAGATCGGTGGTGATGGTTGCCAGATGGCCGTTTCTCATCAGCACTGCTTACACTGTTCACATGCCGCATTTCCTTCTGGAACTCCTCCCACTCCTTGTCCATCAGGTCTTTGGGGGCTTCCACCTTGCGTACCTGAAATCACAGCGAGGCCCAGTGTCACCATTCCACTGCTTAAGGTGTGATGCAGCTCCCCCCCATGCACCCCATAGCTTCCAGCCTTCCCTGCTTCACACATGTCCCGAGTCACGCTGAGGTGAACCGGAGCCAATCAGAGCCTGGCTCCCTGCCGTCTCTTATGGTGGATATTACTACAATTAATCCAATTTTAAATATTATATCAGAGCAAATATAGGGCTACGCACAACATTCACTGTCGTTCACCACTGTCATTTATCTCAGGAATACAATTCAGTGTGCAATGAGTTGTTTTATTAATGATCATCCCTGTCTTACAGGGGCCACAATACTGTTTACAAACTGTTTTTTTTGACCAGTTTCAAGTTCATATTCTTTTCAGTGGGTTCAGCACAATTATTCCAGAACTCCCTGTACGGTCCCTCTCACTACTGACAGTACCAGTACTAATTATCACTAGCCAAAGACTCATCCGTCATGCAGTTAGATTATTTATACCCATGGAACTGCCGCCAGTTTTCGCTTGCCGAAAAACTGGTAAATTTTAAATACTGTTAAGCAGAGGCACATCTTTCAGTCTTCCAGATATTAACTGGAACACTTAAAACATATCAATATCATATAAAACAAATGTATCTCAAACAGCCCCAGTGAGGAAAAATGGTTTAATACGTCTGGTGGCAGTCTGACAACAAATGTGGTATAGCTTCACATTACTGCATTCGACCTGAAACAACTCCAAGAAGGCAAACCAAGAAAAGATGTAGGAGGCTATAAGGCAAAAATACAGAACGTCTGTGGAAAGACAGGAGGAGCAGGAGCAGGTGTCTGGGTGTATGAGGCTAATTCAATGCCGCTCTTTTTGTTCTATGAACACATCCAACCAATAATAGACTAATTAGCCCAATTCAATTGTTCCAATAAAGTGCTTAGAGTGCTTGTGACACAATAACATTCTACAGGACAGTTGGCAGTGCTCTAAACTGACTGCAGGCCACATATTTTGGCGGCAGGGGCAGTTGAATGAGCTGAATGCCATAAAATCCTTTCAATAATGCTCACATTATTATGTAGAATATAAGACATCCTACCTTTGCATCTATTACCGGATCATCAAAAAAGCCCTCAGGTAAGGCTTCAGCTGTGTTCTCCTTCCTGTGAAAGTGTGAAGGTCAGACCATTACCATGTGCTCAAACTGTCAGACAAGATCCAAAAGTTTCTGTATAAGTACAGGGTACATGGTTCCTCATAGCGTCATCTAAAGTATGCGGTAACACTTTACATTAACCACATCTTCATGAAGTATGAAGTATTCATAATACATTCTTAGAACATTCAGTGCACCTTCATAATGCATTCTTAGAACATTCAGTGAACTTTCATAAAGTGTTCTTATAACATTCAAGAGTAGCAAGTAAGTATACCTTAACATCCGAACACAATATAAATAGATGAATGCATGAAGGTTCCCTGAAAGCACTGAATGTTCTATGAATGCATTATAACAGCATCATACAGGTGCAGTCAATGCAAAACATTATGAAATATGCTTACTAACCCAAAAACGCACAAACGTACGCACCCAATCCACCTTTCATAATTAAGAAAACCGAGCAGTCTTCACTGTCCACTGTCCGCAACCCTACCTTTCTGCTGGTTTCTCCGGTTCATCTACTTTCAGAACGGATCCTGAGTGAGAGACAGCCGGAATGCTGGGAAGGCTGCTGTCAAAAAAGTCTGGAAGATTTGAAGAAGAAGAAGAAAAAAAAACACCAATTACACCAGAGTAACTGTCTTTTTATTGACTAAACATCTGATTGTTTTTCCCAAGTGAAGGGCTGGTCTGATCCACGGTGTAGTACTCGTCAGTGATTGGTTCATCCAAGCCAAAACTATTCAATTAGTGTCATCCAGACCAACATTATGTGGCAGAACTTTGCATACCTATACAAATTACCTGCTGGGAGTCCAGCTGGGGTAGGCGGTGGCAGGGCAGCAATGTTCTGCTTTGTTTGCTCTTCTTCACCACCATTGTCATCGTTATCGTCGTCATCATCATCATCGTCGTCATAGTTTCCGGCTAGTAAGCCAAGCCCTGATGGCTTTGTGGAGCCTGCAGTATTCTGTCTCTCTCCTCCATCAAAAAAGTCTGCGGGAACCCTAGAGAAGGGCAGCAGAAACCAGTAGGTAAAATTAAAATAATTTCTACAAACAGCATAGATTGAGTTTGATACTGGGGAAGAACATCATAATATAAATGCAAAGGTCTATTTATTGGGGGATGACTGAGGCCAAATTAAACATTGGGGGTATATTTCACACCCAGTTCCTTCATCCCACTTTCTACTTATACTAAAAGAAAAAAAAAACAATTAAATACAAGGAAACTCAAATAAATTAACATAATGTCTTTGAAACTTACCCCGTAGCAGATGATGGACTCTCTGCTTTACCTGTAAAGTAGTTCTGTAAGTCAAATGCGCTCTACTGAGCAATTAAATTTTTGGCAAAAACTGCGGTGAAACTCAAAGTGTTTGAGATAAAAATGCCATTTTACTTCACACAAAGTAGTATCCCAGGGTCTTAATCACACTAAACAGTTTGTACTCAAGTTGATGTTGACTGTTTCGCCTTATAAACTTAAAATATTCCCATTTTCTTAGCATAAACACAGAATGGACAAAAGCCTTCCTTAGAGAATGTGTTCATTTATTAACCATACATAGATAAAGGATAAATGTCTTCAGGAAATATGTAAATTCAAATTACCCTTGGCACAACTGGGTTACCTTTTTTTGCCGCAGGCTGTTGGGAGTCTGATGTCTTCCGTTTCAGCACTGAAGATGTAGGATTCTGACTAACTGGAGCAACAATCTGACCTTGTTTTCCTCCTTTCAGTTCTGCCACTTTCTGTATTAAAAGACCGGCAAAGGTAGCTGTGAGAACATGGTGTAACTATTTCTCACAAACACTTTGCTAGCAGATTAAATACATTGCTAGCCATATACTCACCAACAACAAATGGCACAGCTTTAATAGTAAACAAACTATCAATCATATTGTTTTGGTTCTGTGGCACAGGCATGATAAGGCTCTTTTGAACTCAAATGCCACTGTATTTGAGATTTCCCCAAGCAACGGGTATGTGACACAGAGCTAGCTGTAAATCTGAATAATAGGCATCTGATTTATATTTTACATGTATATTTTTTATCTGCTCATATAAAACAAACCTCTTTGTGTGCTTTTCCCAGGACGTGAGCTTGCCATAATATCTCAGACTTGACGGGAATATTGCAGAGCACACAACTCAGGTGCCCAAGGCTGTTGTACGTGAGCGACGAATGTTAAAGTCAACAAAACGTAAAATCGGTAGTCGGTCGTTAAATTAAAACCCATTCATAGAAAATATTACTAGAGCAATGTGGTTGATGCAAGACACCGACTCCTTCTATTTTTCATGCTGTTTATGCAGTACATGGTCGTCGTGAACCTGGAGTCTATCCCAGGTAGCACACGGTACGAGGTAATTAAGGGACACCCTAGAACAGATAAAAGTCCACTTCAGGACACACCCAAGTATATATATGGGAAATTTAAAACACGAAACACCAAATCGAAGAGAGCCAGCGGGTAAACAAGACATCTCACATGACAACTAGAATGAGCAATATGCGAGCTTCCGCCAGCACGCATGATAACAACATAAGGATATTTTGCAAAGGGTGATTCGACACGTTTCTTCTTGCCAGTTGTTTCTTTCTGTTTCTCTTTCATGAGCCGCCGCAGCTCTTCCTGACTAACCGATTTCTTTCCCTTGCTACTCCGAGAGGACGCCATTATTCCGGATGTAAACAGTAGTGAGGTTCCGGTGTAGAAGTCAAGCCTCTACCGGTTCGCAAATGTAGTATCGCCCCCTGTCGGTGGACTATCTGAACTGCAATTATTTGCCCCCTGTTTTAGTTTAACACAGGGGTCTCCAACTCCGGTCCTGGTGAGCTACTGCCCCGGTGGTTTTCTGTCCTACCTGGTTTCTAATGAGCCACAGGAAAATCCCAGGAACAGGTGTGGCTCTTTACCATACTCAAAAAGTATGGTAAATATGTAACGAAATACCTACATTAGCCGACAGATGGTGGTGTTGCAACATTTTTCGGTTAAAATTTTGTTGGACCGTTTCTCGTTTCCAGTGATAAGCTGAAATAATATATATAACATCCTTTAATCTTTTCAATTGTAAATATTTGATCAGTTAGGCTGTTTACACTTTGACCAACACATTTTTATTAATTAGATTTCTAGTGGCAATATAACTTTTCAGTAGTAAATTTAAAGTATTTTATGCCAAAGTTGACAATGATAAGTGGTTGTGGATTTGATCCCTTTCCTGGTCCGTTGTGTATTGAGCATGCATGGTCTTCTCTGGGCCCATGTATGTGTGTGGGTTTGCATAGTGTGATAAAACCTGAAACTTCCTTAATTTTGGGGACATTTTTTTCAGATCCCCATTTCGATAACCCCAATTTCATAAAAATCTGTAAATGCAATCAAAAAAGTAAAAACGCCAAACGTCTTGCATTTGGGTTGGTTACTCATGGTTAAGGTTATGGCTGGGTAGGGGTTAATTGTGTCGTGATTGGGATTAGGGTTTCCCATAGATATTAATGGATGGTCCCCATTTAGATAAGTACACAGATCTGTGTATGTGTTATATATGACATTGTAACATATGGTTAAGGTTAGGGCTAGGTAAAGGTTAAAGCTGTCATTGTTGGGATTAGAGTTATGCCTACAGAAATGGATGGCTGGTCCCCACAAAGATATGAATACCAACGTGTGTGTGTGTGTGTGTGTGTGTGTGTGTGTGTGTGTGTGTGTGAGTCTCTTCCATGTGATGTCCATTACTTTTATACCAGTTATGTTTAGATTTCTGATTAAACAGCAACTGTCTGTCTTAGCACAAAAATTCCATATACTGCTCCAAATAATATTTTTAGCATGGTGATTTTATATGATGATCTTATACATTTCATCTTTTTTTCTGGTCATCTTTTCTGAGTACCTTGCTCTGCCTGGGAGAGACTCCAAGCAATGCTACATTAGATAAGTGGCTCTGTAAATTGGATAGAGGGAATATTTCACATTTTTTGCCAAAGTCAGAGTAAAATGTTTCTGCAGCAGTTGATTGAATGTTTGACTAGATGGCATTTTCCAGAAAGGAACAGGACAGGATATATGCAATTGAAACAAAGACAAGCTGTTGCAAATCTTAAAAGATATTTTATATATTCAGTCAGAAGGTACACTGCCCAACTTTGCACTATAGAATTTTAGAACTGTGCTTCAGGTGTCAGGTAATTATTGTAACAGGTTAATTTAGGGCACAAGGACCTTGCAAAATGTGTTGTAACCCATGTATAATCAACATACCAGTATGACAATAAATAAAAACCAGGCAGAGGTGGATAGTTCAGGTCCTGAAAGTAAAAATCCAGACGAATATTTTTTTTCAACCAACCAGTTTAGTATTCTGTGACTGTGACTTAGCTGGTTGGTTGAAACAGAATCCTGGTCTGGGTTTTTACTTTCTGGACCTGAACTATCCAACTATCCACCTCTGCAGGCATATCTCCTAATTTCCTCAGAGTTTGACTGTTTTGCTATTGCAGGGGATTTTAATGTTCACATAGAAAATGCAGAAATCAAAATTAC